>JAOEHQ010029902.1:0-13386 GCA_025447715.1 Asclepias incarnata | reverse complement strand
AAGATGTTTTTGTAAGTACACCATCACGATTACGGTTAAAGCTTTGCAACATCTTAAATTCCAAGATAGGATGTTTGACGTTTTCTTAAAAAATATCAACATCCAAACAAGGATTTGGAATTCATTGCACATGAACGGAAAATGAAACTAATGTTTTTTTTTTATGTTCAGAAACCTTCATGACAGGTTCTCAAGTACTGTTTGATCGCGAGAAGAATATTTTGGGTTGGAATCCGTTTTATGTTTGGGTATTGTCAAAAGTGAGGATGTAAACATCATTGGCCGTAAGTAACCATCATCACCTTGGTGTTATATGTTTAATTACTACTGAAAATGCAACTAATGTTTGTTTTGTTTTTTTATGTTCAGAAAACTTCATGACAAGCTCTCGAGTACTGTTTGATCGCGAGAAGAACTGACAGATTGAAATTTGCCACTTCATGACAGATTGAACTTTGCCACTTCTCAAATAAATTAAACATCACTATCTATCTTTTGAAGGTAAGAGACCAAACCTTGAGCCGGATAAAGAGCAATATAGAACTGATGGTTGATACAATGGTGGCAGTAAGGCGGTGATCATTCCACATTCAATGGGTATTATCTACTTTTTGCGGTTTAAAAACTGGGTAGAAGCACCCGCTCTAATGGGTGGTGGGGGTATGTATTTTTGAAGAAATCTGCTACTGTGAGTGTTCTTTGATGAAACAGCAGAACAGCTAACAAAAACAATAGCCCCTGCTCTACTAAATCAATTACTAATGGTAACGTCTCTTTTTACACATTATTACAGTTATTAATAGAATTCCTATAAAATACTACCTAATAAAAATGGTTATATGTTTCTGGATAACAGTGATCATCAACCTAAACTTCCAGACTGCCTATATTCCCTAATAGGCACCACATATACAGTTGAAATAAATCCAAAAACATATTGTCATTATGGAGAATACGAATCATTCAACTGTGCTCGCATCAAAATGCATTCAAAGTTTGAAAAAATAGTAGCTGAAAGTTCATCCAAACACTTTTCCGAATACATGAACCAAGTGTCTCCTATTGGAACTCCAGCAAAAAGCAGTGAAATCCATACAAGAAGAAGGATTCAAAACTGTAATTCACCACAGTGAAATTGAAGGGATATTAAGTGATGCTGATTCTGTTTTTTTTTTTTCTTTCTTTGGGTTAGATGTTTAGTTTTGGTAACATGACACCATGTTAGTCTTTCAGTTGTTGCTTTTGAAAACTATGTTGGTATCATTTTTTGCTATTTAATTTTTGTGTTTTGAATTTGAAAGATGATGCGGTTCGATTCTGAAGAGTTATTACCCGCATTCTTTCATATTTCATTCCTATATTTTACAAACTATTTGTAATACATGAAACGTGCTTTAATTATCCATATCGTGCATCGCACGGGTTTTATCCATAGTAATAATAATAATAATAATATGACAAACACAATTAATAGGAGAGAGAAAAGCATTTGATTTGACAATACTTTTAACAGCGACATGGATGCTAGTGCCATTAGCAAAAATTCCCTGGTCGGTTTAGAAGAGGGGATAATATATACATACATCATCTGATACAATCAAATCTATATCATCTATATCATTCAATTCAAAAACAAAAACAAACCAAGATCTATATCTTCTTTCTTCTAAAACCCCCCAAAAATCTTCCTTTTTACAACTCAATCCAAAAAACAAAAAGAGTGATAGTGATGATGATGATGAGCTGTTACAAATGGCATTAAGAGAGAAAGGGATGAAACCCAAGTATGTAGAAGGTGTTGGTCGTAAATAGTCACTTTCCGATCTTGGTTGGAAATCAATTCAATCAAACTTTTGGCTAAGTCCCCGAACAAAGTACATTTTATGTTACAGACCTACATAAAGAAAGATATATCAAAACAAAATATATACTCTTATGTATTATAATAAATGAAGTCAGATGATGATGATAATGATAATTAACGTAATTTATAACTAACCTTGAATCCATCAAATGTGTTGTGACCCTAACATTTTGTGTTCCATTTTTTTTATTTTCAAATGATTGGATGTCGTCAATTTTGTGATGCAACCAATGATATCTATTTTTCTAATACAAAAATAATATAATTATAACCAAAGATTTATAATAACGACAAAAAGCCATATATAAAACAAAACGAAAAAAATTATGTATAACAAGTATATGAATTAAATAAATTACCAGCAACGTCCTCGTTTTTGAGATCCTTCTTGGCTTGTATATCGCTAAAAGAAGCAAATTTAAATCCATGAACAGGACCAACAAAATTGTCAATAAGTTTTACTATAGTCGAAGGAAGAAACCAAATTTTAAACTTGTGAGTAGTGGCGAGTCCAGTTGTTCCTTTGTTGGTAGCACCATTGGCAGCGACACTAGAATTACTTATGAGAGCAGTTGCACCATAAGTGAGTACATTCTCATAAAGTTCGATAGATTTGTTTTGTAAAGATGCTTGAATCTTGCCACCCTATAAATATTTTCAAGAAAACAAATGATCATCATAATAATAATAAGAAAAAGAATAAAGTTCAATAGATTTGTTTTATAAAGATGCTTGAATCTTATCATCCTATAATTATTTTCGCAAAAGCAAATTATCATAATAATAATAAAGTTCAATAGATAGGCAAGAGTTAAAAACCGATTAACTACTTCGTTGTATAATTCAACTCTTTATCACTACTCGATATATACTGTTGGTTAGGCAATATAGATTAATGAAGTTCTAAATTCTAGAATCTGGCTTCAAGTTCTATTTAAAAAACAGAACTTGTAAATTCATATAAGATAATTAAGCATAAAACATGAAGAAACCAAAGTACCAAACACTGCAATCTTGACTTCTAAGGCATTTACAATGAGTGTACAATGGTTATTTATATTGTAACACCCCGCTAAAGCGAAAACAGGGGATGCACAGCAAACATAGTACATAGCACAAGTTACAGATCATAACATAGCCAATAACATTAAAATCAGAACAACGATTACAATGTATAAGGGCTGTGACCGTTACATGAACATTATATACGTAAGTCTAGCTCAAAAGAGCAATTAAGAATAAGTACTAAACCTAAACTGAACAAAGATACAACTCTTCAAAATACTAAACACTGTACATCCAAGCACAATGGATAGAGTTGCAAAAGATGATCCGTCTTGAAGGATCAACATTGAACGTACTTTAATTCTGAACGTAGAAGTTGCTTATTGACCTGGACCTGAAAAGCATGAGAGTTCAAAAGCGCCAATTACAAAAGTAGTTGGTGAGATTCACTGATTTTGTGGCAAGTACTTAGTTCTTAAAACCTGTTACAAGTTCAAAATCTCAATAGTACATAAGATTAAAGCACAAACAATACAATCATGTATAATTATTTAACCCTCGCCCATACAAGGCCAAAATAACTTTACATGACGTTATTGTCAAATAATAGATCAAAAGTTCTTCTAATTATTGTTTACACTATAAAACTGAGCCCAACTACTAAACCGGTTAAGATCCTGAACATCATCCTACTCTATCGCTAGTAGGGAAAATAAGTAAGTATGCACTCGTAGAACCTGTACGAGAGAGGTAGTCTACCCTAACAGCGCTGTCCATAAGTACTCACGGTCCAATCACTAGAACTAGTGTGATTGAATTGATAGTAGAGGTCAAGCTGCGATAGCACTCAGGTACAGTACAATAAACAGTATAAGTTCAGTTACATCAGTTACAAGTTCATAAAACAAGTTCATAAAATAAGTTCAAAGTACGTTACGTTACTATTTAATGAAATAATTGTCATGCTTTTTAGCCCCGTTGCCCCCGCACTAAAAACTGATAAAACAGAATAGGGGAAGTGAACTCACCTGATTGAAGATAGAACGTTAGTACAAGATAATGTACTATGATAAACACAGTACGAAATAGTTACATGTTGCGAGCACTTGAACCTAGAATAAAAACACAATTGAGGTTAACACCCCTTAGAATGATCTAATGTTTAACCATTAGTAACCTAGGAATGCCATAGAACGAACGAAACAAATGAACAATTTATTCTTTTTCAAGAACCACATCAATAGTAAAAATAGTGGAAACCGAACTATATTGTTCTATTTTAGAACTTATGGAATCCGAACTATTTTGTTCGGATTTAGACACTTAACAAAATAAATTAGTGAGTACATTCTCATAAAGTTTGATAGATTTGTTTTGTAAAGACATAATGGTTCGTTTGACCCACTTTCAGTCATTGCCAAACTCGTCGCCAAAAAAATTGGATGCTCAGCTTTGGGGACCAACACGTGTCGTTGCCAAAGATGGTCGCCAAAGGCTTTGGCCACAACAATCGGGGCTTTTAGCCACGACAACCGTCGTGGTCAAAAACCAACTTTTTTGTAGTGTTTAGGAACAATTTTAAAAATATAAGTAATTTTTGAGAGATTGATTTTAAGTGAATTTGGGGGGAAAATAAAATATTTAGTTGCTATATTTAAGTAAGAGAAGAGATTTGAAATTATATTTATTTTTTGTTTATTTATTATTTTTATTTATATATTTACATGATATACATCTACTTAGCAAAACCAACAAGAAATTGACCTAGTGGTAAGGGAAGCACTTGTTGACCCTAAGGTCTTAAGTTTTGGCACAAAAAAATAATTCCTTTAAGGTACCCATTACCAATGAAGGCTAGGCCCACATGTGAAGTTCTAAAGACGCGGGTTCGATCCTTCAGGGTGCCCAAATAAGTGGTGATAAGATTAAGATTTTCTTCCAAATAAACACCCTTATTATAAGGTTAATTTCGCCCTATAAGTATTATGGAGTGTTATGATATGTTGAGTGACATCTTTCATGGGTAGTGATAAATCTACAATACTTTTTATCCATCTACAACAATCACTGTTTTAAACAGTTATACATTATGCATTGATATATATGTACTTGTTGAAAATGGATAAAAAAATGTTGTAGATTTATCACCATCCATCTTTCATTCAATTTAAATACTATATAATACAGTAATAAGTACAAATAATGTATCAATGGGGCAATGTTTTTTATTTTAGTAAGAAATTAGTGCATTGGTTCAGAAAATATTGAGGTCTTCATGTACTGCTAAAAGCAACATAATGGAGAATAGTAATGCAATATTGTTCTTGGTTCTGTTAAAAAGGACCGAGGGTAGTTGTAAATATTAAATTTGTTCGCCAATGACAAGGCAGGCATTCAATGTTATTGACAGTTGTTGGGAGTTTCACGTTTGGCCCACCATGTGTTTTCATGAAACAATGCTTCAACCATAGTTAAAACACTTCGATTCACTTTATTTTGGGCTCTCTATATATAATGTGTAGTTGGGTAACTCAAATGTAGGCTCTAACTAGTCTTTATCAGCTTCTTGTGGGTACTTTGAAGAAGGGTTAATGGGGGTTCATGGTGTATGTCGATTGATTCTGGTTTTGGTTGTGTTGGTTGGTGATCATTATGGTATAGTTTTGGGAGATGCGGTTGAGGGAGTAAGAGATGAGAAAGGTTTATTGGGGAAATTTAGACATGGATTTAAAGGTGGGTTAGGAGGTGGTTTTGGGAAAGGGGGAGGTCTTGGTGGTGGTTTAGGAGGTGGAGTTGGTGGTGGGCTAGGTCACCATGGAGGTGTAGGAGGTCACATTGGATTAGGAGGTGGTGGACTTGGTGGTGGGGTTGGTCATCATGGAGGTCTAGGAGGCGGATTTGGTGGAGGGCTTGGTGGAGGGGGGCTTGGTGGAGGTGGGCTTGGCGGTGGGGTTGGTCGTCATGGAGGTCTAGGAGGAGGACTTGGTGGTGGAGGGCTTGGTGGAGGCGGGCTTGGTGGTGGAGGGCTTGGTGGAGGTGGTCTTGGTGGAGGTGGGCTTGGTGGTGGAGGGCTTGGTGGGGGAGGTCTTGGTGGAGGAGGTCTTGGTGGTGGAGGCGGTCTTGGTGGTGGAGGAGGCCTTGGTAGTGGGGTAGGTGGTGGCATTGGTGCTGGGGGTGGGAGTGGGCTTGGAGGAGGATTTGGAGGTGGTGGTGGCGGTGGGAGTGGGCTTGGAGGAGGATTTGGAGGTGGTGGCGGCGGCGGCCATTAGGAGCGCATAGCCTATCATAAAATTGTCATTCCTCAACTTGCTTTACTAGACCATCAAGTCGTTGGAACTCTCCTCACATTAGCTTGTCATATTATATCTTATTGGCACATATTTATGTTCAACTAGATTGCTTTCTAAGCATGATAAGATGTTTTATGTAGTCGTATGTTAATAAAATCAATAAGCATTATTAGCGATGTTCTACTCTCTATTACATTATATTGCTTCCTTTCATTCCGATAATTCGAACTTGCAACAATAAAAGATGGCCATTTAACGTTACATTCGAGACAAAGTAAAAACTTGGTTATACATTCAAATCATTTATTTGCATACTCAACATAGATATTAAATTGTATTCTTCCTTAATCACGTTTTTCTTTACAAGGGACCTAAAAAGTATTTGGGCAATAGCATCTACTACAATAGTTACTTGAATGTATTGGTGTCACTTAGAATGCTCACAGTGCCAGACTCATCCTCCAGAAAAACTAGTCTTTGTCAGCGTCACATCAGCACCACATCAGACAAAAACTAATCAATAATTAATCTCCTAAAACATCCCCAATGACAGGACTAGTCTAGGACTCACCATTTATATCACTAATCCTTTAAACATCTTATGCACACCTATTTATTCAACTTGTCCTCTCATAAACGAGTGTGCCAAAGACAAGTCAAGGACGACTCACACCTAATGGTGTTAGACTCGTCCTCCATTCAATAACGAGCCAAGGACGAGTGCTCGTCCATGCATTGGGAGGGCTCTTATGGGGCATATGGAGTGCAGTAAAAATATATGGAGTGCAGTAAAACTGTCATCAACAAATTACTGTTTGTGCCAAGAGTTGAGCAGGGACAAAGTGCTAAAATCCATGAGGCTTACTGAGCAATTATTTGTGAATCATGACACCAAAAAGGAGATGTCACATTTGATAAGATTTCTGACCACGCCATGTCCCCATTACCTTACTTTGCATCAGAGGCAAACCCCACAAGTTTTTTTCCAGCTTTTGAATATACTCTTTTGGTTAAAAGATTAACTATCATATTTACTAGTAATGGCTAAAATCTTGTCATCTAAATGTTGTAAGTTTAAATTTAAATTTTGTATAGATTATTAATTCTTTATCGATTAAAAAGTGTAGATTGGAAGAAACACCTTAATCCCTGGTATCTTTAGGATACCGACAAGGTTAGGCCGCACAACTATTGCCCTGGTTCAGCCCATATTCTCTTTAAGCCACATTGGTATGAGGAGTGTTTCGAACCTGCGTCTCATATATTGATTAAAGACTTCACCAGTGAGCCCTGAACGTCACATGGGGCGGCTGGCCATCACAAAATGCTTTAGTGGAGGTTTGAACCCGCGTCACTTGTGTGAGAGGCGGAACAAATGCCTTAAGGGTTGTAAATGTAGATGATATGCTAATAAATTACGTAATTCATATTAGAGTAACTCATAATTTACGATTATAAGTACTATATGGATTTTCCAAACGACGCGTCTTAGCATTCTAATAAAGATTAACAAACCTCACAACTCATAAGAAGAATTTCTTATGGAGAAGCTTTCTTAGGTCTTAGAATAATATAAACACATTCACTATTCACATTATTAGCATATTTAGTGTAATGTAATGGTCTATCTTGCATAATTAATAGTATTAAGAAGCACTTGATGAAAGTGAAAGAGGTGAATTTTGTAGGTGTAAATTTTGCCAATTACCAAGTAGGAGAATTTTCAAGACCAAGGTAATTAAATAGAATATAAGATATTCATTTGTGTTGATTTCTAATAATGCTCAATTACCTCTATTTTGGCTAAAAAATCCGTTTATGTTTTACTATTTTGGCAATATGTTTTAATCAGAAAAAAATAAATAAATGAAAGAATAATAGAATTTCTTGTTTTCATATAACTTTTACTAGACATATCTCCTTATTAGTAGTAAAAATAGAATATATCTTTGAAAATAATATCTTTTAATAAACTGTTGAATTAAATCATAGACAGTATGATATATCAAATCATTTGTAATTATTATATATATATATATATATATATATATATATAGATGAGCTTGTTAAGCTTATATATATTATTGTCAATTAAGGGTGTTAATTAGGAAACCTCACCGTATATATCGTATTCTAGACAACGAGTTGTTGACCACGAGCCGTTACAGGTATTCGGAAGAAAAACCTCAAGGCTTGCCATCCCAGAGGATCGAACTTAAGATCTTGGGTAAAACCACGGATGTCTCTGACCAGCTGGGCTGGGTGTCATTGGCAATTAGTAAACGTTTTAACATGAAAACTAACCAACAATCCTTAGCCCAACATGAAAACTCTGTTAATTGTTATTGAGTGCCTTCTCAGAAAAGATAAAATGAAAACTAAATTGAATTATAATGCTACAATTAGTGTAAGAGTTTCAAAAACCATAACAAAAAGTTCAATTCAATTCAATTATATAATCACACACATAGCAAACCACAAAACAATATATTAAACACCATTAACTCCCACATTATATACCAATACAAAAACCGTACATTATGATTTCCTTCACTAAATTAACTAATTACCTGTTGGATTCTGGATTAGGACCACTAGGAACTTCATGAGCAGCTGCATGAAACTCTGCATGAGTACTAGCACCAATGGTGGTGGCGTTCATGGTGGTTTTCGACGGTCTAGAATGCTTCAACAACCGTCTTACAGACGTTAAACCGTTCGTTTCAAGAGGACATACAAATATAGGAAATACAATAAGGAAACAAACAAAGAGAATAAGCTTCTTGCTAGTCACATTTGCCATGAAAATTTGAACTCAAACAAGAACTTATAGATATGAACCAACTTTAAGACCCCACAAGAAGTATGCAAAAGATCAATATCCATGAACCAATTAAGCAAACCTTAGTTTTGAAGTCAAGAAATATTAGGGTTTTTGAATAAGGTTTTTCATATTTGGATCAGGAAAGGATTTATTTAAAATGTTGATACATTTTTGTACCCACAAAAAGAAGGTTTCTTTTGATGAAAACAAAGCAGTTTGCTTTGTTGGGTGACTTTTTGGAGTTATATATGTTGTTTGTATGATATGAAGAGCTTGTCAAAAAGCAAGTAAATGACATTGATACCCCTATTCTTTGTGTTAAGTTACAAATAAGACCCCAAGTATGTGAAGTTTGATTAGACAAATCACCTATGTGTAGCTACTGAATTGGGGCCGAGGCTATTATTATACTCGTCCAAATAGATCTACTTCATTATTTTGCAAACACTTTAAAATGCATGGAGAAAATGATGCATCAAATGTGTCATTTAAGAGTAATTAAAGTCAGATGTGTCTGTTTAAATAGAATGTTTAATCTATTTTTGTAACATTTTGAGTAGGGATAAATATATAGACAAAAATTATTGCGTCTAAAATTCTCTTTTGCATATATATATGTGGACAAACATTTCAATATTTTTGAACTTATGTATGAACAAAAATTTCATATTGTGATAAGTGCAAATTAACTGATTTTAACAATTGTTATATGTTAGGCCGAATCTGGATTTGTTTGAAAAGACTTGGTTGCTGAACAGCGACCCTCAGCAAACTTGTGTTAACATTAAGTAGCAAGCATTTGTTTATTCCTCGTAAGAATTAAAAGAACATCCGAAATTTGTAAGTTAAAAGAAGCAGGAAAGTATGAAAGAGAAGGCGCCCCAAAAAGATCACATGTTTGACTGCCACAAGAAGACAAGGCAAACACGTGATACTTAGATGTCCATTTTAGGTATGGACAGTATGTAAGAAATCTCTTACATCTTGTCTTTCACCAAAATAGCTAAGGAATAAAGGTAGTTAAAGACATTAAATTTTAAATGTACTTCAATGAAATATGGAAAACCATCTCCACGTCAACAATCAAGACCTCGAAGGTCGTTGAAAGTGTATCTATAAAGAGCAACAGTTGGTGAAGAACAATCCTATTGTCCATCCATCTGTGTGTTAATTTGATGCCTTGAGCATTTTGCAATACAAGAAATCATAGGCAACAGTTGAAGTTTGTTCTTCATACGTGTTAGCTGTTAGTCATGTATTTATTATGTTAGAATCTTTGTTACTTCTAGATTTTCATACCAAGTTAGTCATGTATAAAGCATAACTATTGTATTCATGTTAGCTTATTCTAACTTAATGTAGTAAAACTCTTTCGTATACATAAAAGAGTTAACATTCGACTACCATTTGTATTGTGTTTATTTTACATTTGAACAAATTTATAACTTAAGTTGTTGCGTGATAATTCAAATCTAGAAATCAAGTATAAAAGTTATCCAAAATAGAAAACATCTTTCGATTATTATTAGTTACGTTTTTCTCAAATCTAGAAATCAAGTATAAAAATTATCCAAAATAGAAATACTCAGACGTTGACATGTGTAAAGAGTTTCTACAATTAATATGGAGTAGTAATTACCTCTAAATTAGTAACAAAGAGTCATATTTTCTGTCAAAAAGTTTCAATTTTGATTCATATCCTAGGCAAATAATTTGGGGGCGGCCTTGAAAATGGTTGAAACCAAATATAAGCAAAAGAAAGACCCAGTTAACGCACTACATCAGAGTCAAAAATGGCTTGTCATCTCGGGTAATCTTTAACCTAGGAAAAACATTTTTAAAAAAAGTATGATCAATATTATTATATTACATAATTTTTTATATTATAATATCAAAAGTGTTCGGTTACATGGCATTTTTAAATCGTTTCACCATGAGCATTAAAAATCTCGGGATCAACCATGGTCTCAACTCAGTTTAAAGTAAAACAAAAATATTTCAGACTTCCGTCCTCTTGAATCCACCAATGTTTATATTTGAAAGCATACAGATGATTTTTTAAGTTATGACCTTTAATTTTCACATCACACATCTTTTTATATAAGAAAATTAGAGAGCAAGAAAATTGATTTCAAACTTGCATTTGACAACTTGAATACTTTTATACTTGTGTAACAGTAAATTTCACTACAACAAATAATTCAAATATTCACACATTTTATATATACATGTGCATTTGATAGGAAGAAATATTTAATAAAAATGTGTTCAATGACATGAGGATTAAAGTTTTTCAGCTTTTTCCTTTTACATTTTACCTCTTACATATATATACATATATAGCGCATACATGTCGCAACTCGCAACACATGGTTATTAACTCTAGTCACCTCACGTTCAAAAAAAAAAAAAAACTCTAGTCACCTCATATGGATATGTGCAATATTATAAACTTATTATGAATAAACCTATTTATTTTATAAATCCATATTCACTAACTATATATCTAAAAAAAAGTACGTATGTATAACAAAATAAATTATAAATAGGTTCATAAATATGAATATTTATCAAGTCATATAATCATGAATAATATCACAGTAGGGAACTTAACTTATAAATCATTTTAACTACCTATAAACTTTTTTATGAACCTATTATTAGATATTTAGATGATATAAGTGAATTTCTTTTTTATACATACTTTGAGTTTCAATGCGATTATTTGTTGGAGGTTTCAACTGTAAGATAGTTATTATTCACTATACAGTATTATAGGTAGGACTGTCAAACCGACCCGAAAAAACCGGATTAGGGCTATGAAATTTCGACTCGTCAATCTGCCAATTTGATTTTTTCGGGTTGGGTTCGGGTTAATCCCTCGGGTTAACAAGTCGACCTGTCAAATCAAAAATGTTTTAATTTTATATAATTTTTTAATATATGTCGACACACCAACCCATTTGACCCGTCAACCCGACAACCCACAAACCATTTCACCTGAAATCAACCCGCCAACCTACTAACCACAACCCATATGACATGTTTGACCCGAAATCAACGTGTCATCCCACCAACTCATTTGACCCGACAACCCAAAACTTGACCAGCAACCCAATTTTTTTCCGGGTTGGTAGGTTCGAGTTGAGATTTCTAACCCGATTTTGATACCAGGTCGGGTTCGGGTTGAGTATTTTCAACCCGTCAACCCAATTCTATCGACCCAAACCTGAACCCATTGACACCCCTAATTATAGGTTCATATAGGCTAAGCAGTTAGTTAGACTGATTTGTTTCCCCCTTCTTCTTAGTGTTTTATTTCCCACTTTTATCTTTCGTTTTTAAATGAAGTTTTTGATTTATTTGCATTTTGTGTTTTACCTTTCTCTTTTATTTGGGTTTGATCTTAATTAAGCAATAATTTTGTTTTTAAATAAAATGAAACTTTATTTCGTTTTTCATGTGTTAAGATTTATTGTGGTTTTTTATAGTGTTGTTTTTTTATGTAATTAACTGTAGAGGATGATGAAAATATTTATTCATACGTTTTCTTATGTTTTATACTTTGTTATTATGGGTTAATTACAAGAATGGTACATGTGTTTATACCAAAATCACACATTCAGTACCTAGTAAAAAAAAATTACGCGAATAGTACCCAAACTTGTCAAAAATTGACAATCGCAGTACCTCCGGCTAACGGAGTCAAACTTTTCGTTAAATCTGGTCACATGTTAGGCACGTGCAAGGGTAAAAGTCTATTTTACCCCCATTTAACCATTTTGGTATAAACACAGGTACCATTCTTGTACATATAATCCATAACAACTCTATTTTCAGTACCTAGTAAAAAAAATATAACAATAACAAAATATAATCTGGAAAAAAAACCATAACAAAAATATAATCCATCCATCTATCAATCTTTCAATCTCTATTTTCAATCTAATTGAACAGAATATAACAATAACAAAATGAGAAAGTTTATGAGCGATACATACATATATATATTGGATATATAATCTGGAAAAAAACCCATATAATATATATATATATATATATATATAAATGGTCAGATCTATTACAATGAAGACGATGGCGACACTCGACAGAGCTGGGATGGTGATGGTGTCGGTGCCGTCGCCGGCGTTGATGGTGGTGGTGGGGATGGTGATGGTGATAATCTGGACGGCTCAGATTGCATTTGAACATAATGATGATCAAGATTCATAGCTTACCACCACACAAAAGAGTCAATCTTTTGCATCAAGATTCGACCTCCACCACCGGCATCAAGGGTTAGATCTGAGCCGTCCCGGCGGTACCGTCCCGGCGGTGGCAGTGGTGTCGGAGAGTGGTGGTGGTGGTGTTAGATCTGAAATATATTTTTCGTATATGTAGGT
>JAOEHQ010029891.1:0-13387 GCA_025447715.1 Asclepias incarnata | reverse complement strand
AACAAGTTACTTACATAAAATGCACACGATCTTAGTTATTTCCTACTATGAACATTCGGTCATAGTTCTTTACATCCTCAGAAACTAATCCCTTTATATTATATAAGGATTTTGCAAGTTTATTCCATAATTATATTCTGTTCATATTTTTTTTTTAAATATTGTAGAAGGTCAATTAAGTCATTTTGCATATTTACCTCAACCCATTCGTAATGTTTTTAAACGAAATATAAAAAAAACAAAAAAACACACGCATACTACTAAGGGAATGTAACATTTGATTCAATCACGTTGCTCATTATATTACGATATTTATTCCATTCCGCTTTTATTCCATTCTCTCCTATCAAACATACCCAAGGTTTAAAGTTTTTTTTGAACGCACGAAACCACTTTATATAGACACTTATTTAGTTATATATTTTATTTAGAAATCCCTAGCATTTACTTGTAAATTGTTTAACAGTTTGAAAATCCAATCCACGTTTGACAACCCAGCCCGTTTGAGTTGTTTAGAAAAATGGGTTACTCGTGTTGTGTTCGGGCTTACTTTGTTTAAACATGCCAGAGTCTGGGTCGTAGTGTTTTGCACGATTATGATACGTCGTGTTTGGGTTGCGTGATTCTAACCCGCTAGCATGAATCCACCACGCGCAATCCAAATAATGACACTCTCGTCCTCAATTAAACTTAACTAAATAGCTATCAACAACCACATAACTAATTCGACCCAACTTGTTTGTATAATTTCCTTGAAGCTAAGGTAGACCATACCATGAGATACGAGCTGAGTAGGTAGACATATTAGTCCCTTCAAACATTTTGTAATTAATACTATTTTTTAGCAGTTCTATTAATTCCGGGCCCCCATTTTACTGTGTTTGCTCTAATTTGGGATTGGCAAAAGAGTAGTGGCCACACCCAAGAGCTCATCTTGGTCCCATGGTTTGACACAAATGGGTCTATTGTGTCTCGAGCCAGCTTCAATATTAAGCCCACATGTACACCCATGTTTCCACTCTGACGTTAATTGTGAACCTCACATGACTCCTCCCGACAAACAAGGACGTGGATTCGTTGGTAATCGTTTGTTTTTTTATTGAACTTAATAATTACAAATAGTTACACATGAATTTGATTTTTGTGATTCAAATTCTTAAAAGTTGATTCATATTATTTGTGTTAGTTGAAAAATAAGGCATTGAACTAACAAAAGAAAGTGATAATTACATATTTAGTTGTGTTTGAACTTTGTCAAATCATATGTGCTTAATTGTCTGTTTGACTCGATAACAATAATTTATAGAAAGTGCGAAATCTTTTTAAGCTCTCTTATTAGTCCTATTATTCTTTTGATATAAATGCGTAAAATAAACACGAATTTTGATCAAATTATTAGAAATAGAAATCCTCTACCAAAATTATCAATAATAGAAACCATCTTTCAGTTATTAGTCAAAACAACAATCTGTTATTAATAATAGAAACCATCTTTCAATTTTTTTTGTTTCTATTATTGGTAATTTTGGTAACGCATTGCTAGTTCCATACAATCTTCCTAACAAGATACATATATCCTCAAGTAAATAAATGATGTTCAAACATATATAATTGTCATATATACATTACTTTGGCCATATTTTAAAGGGTTAAAGTTATTATTATGTAACTTAAAAATAAAATTATTTTGGGTAATGTACTTTTTTTTTTAACAAATATATCACTATATTTACTTATTAGTCCACTTTGTGTAACGTACTTTTTAAAAAAGTTCATTTTGTGTAATGTATTTCATTTGGATAGAGATTCTCTCAAGTTGAAAGCAACTTGATAGGTAAAGTTGGGGGGATCTTGACCCTTGGATTAAAATCAAAGATCAAGATTCAAAGATGATCTTTACCTTTTAAATACCTTGGTATCCCCATTGGTGCGAGCCCGACGAGGGTTAAAACCTGGGATCCAATCATCACTAAGTTTCACAAAAGACTTTCCAATTGGAAAGCCAACCTTCTATCTATTGGTGGGAGGTCTACCCTCGTTTCTTCTGTCCTTGGATCGCTCGGAATATATTTTCTATCACTGTTTCGGGTGCCTATGAAGGTTAGTAAGACACTTGAGTCTCCTAGATCCAAATTCTTTTGGGGTGGTTCGGTTGATAAAAGAAAATTTGTGTGGGTCAAATGGGATAATGTTATTGCTTCTAAAGACGATGGTGGTGTGGGATTTGGTAGTTTGGAGTCGATGAATCATGCCCTTTTGTACAAATGGAGGTGGAGAGCTTTACAAAGTCCGAATAACATGTGGGTGAGGGTTCTTTCAGCCATACATGGTGAAACATGTTTTGCTAACCTTTCTGCCAAAGCTCGGGGCCTTGGTACTCAATTGTAGAGACCGCGAAGAACATGCATAAAGTTTCTGGTGAATTTAACAGTTGTATCCTTCGCAAAGTTGGAAATGGTTCTCATACAAGATTTTGGACTGACCTTTGGTGTGGTGATTCGACATTAGCGCAGAGGTTCCCGAGATTATATGCATTGGAGGTAAACAAAGATTGCCTTATTAGTTCTTGTTGGTCTAATATGGGTTGGAGTTGGAATTGGCGGCGCCCCCCTTATGTCGTCTCGTGAGGTTCATTTGCTGGGAGATTTAACTTCCACTCTTCCCTTATATTTGGATCACGATACTGAAGACAAATGGGTTTGGAATTTCAAAGGTAATAACTCATTCTCCACTGCGGAAATTAGGAAGTGTCTTGACCATAACAGACTTCCGATTGCTACCAACAGGAAGATGAATTGGAACAAGCTAATTCCAAAGAAAGTAAACTTATTTGTTTGGAGACTTAGATGGGATGCTCTTCCTACTTTTATTAACTTGTTTGCTAAAGGAATTGACATTACCACATGCACCTGTGTTAACTGTTTCGATGGGGCTGAACTTACTGATCATACATTTCAAAGGTGTAAGTTTACTTGTGCATTGAGGAGACATCTGAGCAAATGGGTGAGGCATGATATACCTAACAAACATCCGAATGAAGTAGTGGATTGGTGTGACACTTTAAAGGTGACTAGCAAGGCCCGCAAAAGACTTGCAGCTATACTTTATACGTGGTGGTGGTATGTTTGGAAAGTCCGGAATAACAAGCTACATAATGAATCGAATGAGGATGTTGAGGATACTTTTTATTCTATCATTTCTACTACCTTCTTATGGGTTAGTCAGCGGGAAATTAGGAACACTTTGACTTGGGAAATGTGGAACACGAACCCTTTGATTGTTGTGTGGCTTTCGAGTTTTTGTTTTTTTTCTTTTTCCTTGGAGCTTGTTTGGGGGTGCAACAAAAACACCATGGAGTGAAAACCGGTGGCTCGGCCTCCATTGGTGGGGTTTTTTCTTATGTCTTGGTCTTCTGTAATTGGCATAAGTTTTTTTTCAACTCTTTTGCACCATTAGCAGTAAAAGTTCCAAGTAGGATCTAGTTTGTGTATAGTGTGTATCTCTAGATCATGTACTTTTGAACACCAGCTTTCCGCTGGTGTTTTGTTTATATATAGTAATATACTTCTTTGCCGTTCAAAAAAAAAAAGATTCAAAGATGATCTTTGAATCTTGACCCTTGATTTTAATCCAAGGGTCAAGATCCCCCAGACTTTATCTGATCTTTGAATCTTGACCCTTGATTTTAATCCAAGGGTCAAGATCCCCACGACTTTATCTGATCTTTGAATCTTGACCCTTGGTTTTAATCCAAGGGTCAAGATCCCCCCCAACTTTACCTCTCAAGTTAGATAACTCGAAAGAATCTCTGTCCATCTCATTTTTTGAACAAATACATCAATGCAATTACACTATTAGTTTACTTTGTGTAATATACTTTCCAAAAAAATTCAGTTTGTGTAATGTACAAATCTTTCTGAATAACCTTACATGAAACCTTTCAAGAAGTCTTTCGAGAAGTGTTCAAGTTCGATAAATGTAAATAAAGTTTGTAGGAGAAGAACGTATGATGCGTTAGATGGTCGTAAGAATGTGAAGACCGGTCAGTTTGAAGAAAGTATGGTTACAAATAGTGGTCAAAGTTGCATTTTCATATTTATATTATTCAAACTCAGCGTTCTTCACACTCCTATCACCATCAAACACATCATACGTTCTTCTCATCCAAATCTTATTTACATCTATTGAACTTGGAACTACTCGAAAGACTCATTGAAAGGTTTTGAAAGGTTTCGTTTAAGGTTATTCATGAGATCGAACTTAGAACACTACTCAAAAGACTCCTTGAAAGGTTTTGAAAGGTTTCGTTTAAGGTTATTCATGATATCGAACTTAGAACACTACTCGAAAGACTCCTTGAAAGGTTTCGTTTAAAGTTATTCATGAGAAATTGTACATTACACAAACTATTTTTTTTTTGAAATGTATATTATACAAAATAAACTAATAGTGTAAGTGCGGTGATATATTTTTTTTAAAAAGAAGTACATTGCACAAAATAAACCTTTTTGGAAAGTACATTACACAAAGTGAACTAATAAGTAAGTACAATGATGTGTTTGTTCAAAAACAAAAAGTATATTACGTAAAATAATTTTTTTTAAAAAATACATTACATAATGGTGACTTAACCTTCTTTTAAAGCGTATACAAGTTCGCTATTATTAGCATATATAGAAATAATACATTTTTGCCTTAAAGTGTGTACACTTCTTTTTTGATAATCGTTATGTCGATCTCAATCTAACCAATCGACGATGTACTAGGTTACCACCAAACGTTAAGGCTTGAAAACGATATCAAGCTCCCTATTTTCCAACCCATATATAACTATATATTTTACTAACTTCAAATTTATAGACATGCCAAAACGAATATTTGACACTTAGCATATGTGTTGTAGTGTTTGTTTTTGACAATTAGCATACTGTCCCCATTTTATTTTTATTTTTCTTGTCACATTTAAAATAAGCTTTTCTAAAATAAAACGAGTTCATGCTTTATAGTTTTAAAACTGAAAATACCAATCTAATATAGCTGACATTTAATGATAGGGAGGTGATCCGTACATCATTATTTTTAGCATACACCGTCAAATGTGCTTTACATTTTTGTATAATAAAACATCTAAAATAAGTTTGATGGTGTACGGTTAAAAAAATGGTATCCGGATTACCCTATTTAATGATATATGATGATGTGTACGCCAACAATGCAACTGTGATCATGGGTCCATATCCACATTGGGTGTTTATTTCATGCGGATGCTAAATCAAGTGTATGTACTATATACTCTGCGTTCCATCCTGCATCGATTCATACTTATGTGGTAATACAATTTCACTATTTATTGTCCTTTCTCTAGTAAATTCAATATTCAATAAGCACAAACAAATACTATATGCCAAAAACATAAAAGAAATGTACTTTTTATTATCTGGGTCTTTATTCCAAGATTGCACCATTAAAAAAAAAAGGAAAGTGATAAATTTACATGGGTTTTTATCCATCCATAACAATTCATGCATCATATAATTGTACTGTACAACTGTATGATGCAGTAGTTGTTGTGGATGGATAAAAATCCTTGTGAGTTTATCACTACAAAAAAAAAGAAGCTTTTACCTAAAAATAAAAACTGTCACCCATCAAATATGATTTTTCATAGTCCTTTTAAAATCAAAGCTCTTTCCATTTCCTTTTAAAAGATATACACATACATATAATCTAAATATTCCCAACATCTCACTCACTACTTCTCTATTATCTCTAAGGAAAGGATATGGAGAAGAAATGGAAGGTATCGAAGAAAGATGGATGCAACATTTCAACTATATCGTCATCGTCGTCGTCGCCATCAACATCGTCGTCGTCACTGTTAAGAAGCATATCGCAAAAAACCTCCTCAAAATCGTCTCTTCAAAGATCACACTCACACAAGACCACTTCAAAATCACAAAAATCGCCATCTCTCTCTAGGACCAAATCTGAAAACTTTACCACCAAATGTAGTAGCTTCACCAAAGAACATAAATCAAGGTTCTACATTATCAAGCGTTGTATCACCATGCTCGTTTCTTGGAAGAAACATAATAACGATTCCTAATCACCTTTGTTCTTCTTTTTCTTTAGTGTTTATATATATATATTATTGTTAATTAGCTCTAATTAATTGATTTCAATCAAGCATTTTTCTATACAACTTCTAGTTTCTTCAATATATATATGTAATCTTAGTTTACATCCCACATCGACTGGACTTTGGATGCAACGTGTACTAATAGTAATCTTTGATCTTCAAACTATATGTTCATATATAGCATATGTATATGTATATCTATCAATCTGTGTGTGTATATGCGTATATATATATATATATATAAGTTTGTTCACTTGTTGATGTTCTAAATAAAAATTCTTTCATAGATGTTTACCTTTAATTTCTTGGAAGATCGGAAATTAACCAAGGAAGGATCGGAGTGGCGGACCCGCATTTATCAGATATACTATCATTCTAAGGTTTTTGAGTCATACACCAAAAAAGGTGAAAACTTTGTGTATAACTATTCATACACTAAAAAGTACCACAGTTATAATGTTATATACTAAAATAAGTTTCAACCACAATAAAAACATATGTCTTTTTCTTCTTTATAATACAAATGGAGAGAAAGCCTTCCAAGTGGGGTAGAAGGAAACACATGAATTATGTGAACACAATATTTTAGACCCTAAATTTTAATTTTAACTTATATCAATCACCATTACTAATTACTCGTAACATAACTTATTAATACAATAAAACAAACTTTTAATATTGATTTAGTTTCATAATATTCATTTAACTTGTTAACTAGAACTAAAAATTCTCTTTTTTTTTTGGCTTCGAGTCCTTTTGATGGACCCTACGTCATTGGAGTCGGTACATAACTCAAGTTATTATTCTAATTTAATGGACATTGTACTTTATTTTGGTCAAGAGATATGGAAAATACGCCCGTATAAAACAATGTATATCTGGGACCAATATCTAAAGTCAAGGAGGTTAAGCCCCCCTTACAGGGGTTGTAGGGATAGCGCCCTTTTGACGGTCTTTAATTTTCACTTTGTAAATAATGGAAAGATAAGTCTTATTTTACTTAAAAATGACATGTCAATATGCTTATCATTTGATATGTTGTTAGGCCTATAATTGTCATCCTTATCCAAAAGTAGTTATAACTGCTCATTATCTGGTTATTAGGGTTGTTCCATCTAAGAAAAACACAAAAAACTGCACACAATATAGAAACTCTCTTATAATCTAGTTTCTTAGTCAAAAACTAGATTACAACAATACCACCACCCCCTACCCCTCCCATGCCATATGGTAGGTGACTCACATGTAACACCCCAAATTTTGAGGTATTATTATATTATCAAAAATAATATATAGAAAATAAATATCAAATATATTATAAGAGGGGTTGTTATCTATTTATAAAGTGTTGGATGTGAATTATTAGATCAATGTGGTGTATATTATGAAAGTGGATTTAATAAATATTTTTTTTGGGTAAACGGTTACCCCGATGAAGTATTATAACAACATAAAAAAGTTTAGTACAAGTAATGTGATTGGTTGTCACACTAGTTCACATATACGGGAGACCCATATATGTGTTAATCAAGCTAACCAATCTAACCATATATGTGGATTTAATAAGTATTAGTGTTGGGAGTATGATGAAATGAACTTAAGCGGGTGTGAGTTAAAAAGTAAATTTGAGTTAATATTATAATGTATGTATTCTATTAGATATGATGTAATTAACAACCGATTAAAAAATTATACGTGTTCTATGGGCTTATATGTTTTAAGTTATATAAGTTAGAAGCGGGGTGTAGTAACTTAATTGATGTGTGTTTAAATGATTGAGATTAGAGGGACTAGGGTTTTAAATACCCGCTTAAAACACTTAAATACATAAATATACACAATTATTACTTACATGTGTGAAGAAAACCATCCCTAACATGAGAGAGAGAGAGAGAGAGAGAGAGAGGAAGAGAGACTACAGGAAAGAGAAAGAGGGAGGAAACAAGGCTAAAAGTCATAAATTCAACCATCAAAGTGTTAATTTCAAGTAGTAACCTTCATTCATAATCAAAGGTGATTAATCACCTAATCTATGTTCTTTTAATAAAAAATGGAAGAATAAAGTGGTTTTGGGAGTTTGAATGGGTTGAGTGATGATTTTAGATGAAATAAAATGTGGATTATTCTTATTTGATGATATTATTAATACAAAAATCATTGTAGGTACAAGCGGGTCGGGCATATAGATAAGTAAAAGAGGAGTAAAATCGGTTGATACATGGAGTGCACTTTTTGTATTTGATACAAGTGCTTATCTCTCAAAATTTGCTACTGTTATAACTTGGTAATACACCCCTTTGAGTTGAAAACATCTTTTGGTCATTTTTGTGATATATGTAAAAATGACAGTAAATTGGTGTCAAATGTTATGGTCGTCTTGAGTAAGTGGTTAACAGTGGATTTGACTCTATGAGAAAGGTTTTGAAATGTAAAGAAGTGTTCTTGGGTTGTGACATTTGAAGATGAATTGTAGTAGAAAACATGTTTTAGTAGTTTTTGCTTAAACTTGAATGTGGTTGTAAGAAACGATCAAGTTGAGGATATAAGAATGTAAACATGTTTAGGAACCAAGTTTTGACATTATTAAAATGTTTTGGGTGAATATGGAATGTTTGGGAAGTGTTTGGGTTGTTAACCCATATGTACAAAACTTTAGCAAAAGGTGTGAAAAATGCTTCTCGAGCCTACTTTGCAGGCTCGTAAAAGAAAATGATTGAGTTTTGATGAAAACTAATTGTTGGGTTGAAGAGTAGACCTAGATACTTTCGTAATTATATAAGATATGTATAGATTTGTTGAGTGTAAAATGGTTTAAAACGGTCGTCAAAACATGCGTTGGACATGATAAAGCTGATTGCACAGGTATCAGATGGACTGACGCTATGCATCTGTTTCCGTTCTGGCCACAAAGAAAGTTTGTGTCTTAAGAGGAGTTTTACGTCGGGTGAGGTTGAGACTATATGAATGTATTCATTTGAATATATGTATAAACTAGATTATGACCCACGTAAAACGCGGGGAACATATAAAAAAACATTTAAGGTATAAAAAGCAGGCACAATAATTAAAAAAAAATACATGAAAACAAATTAGCAAAAGGGCTGACATTATGGTGGACAATAATTAAAGAAAAAACATTGAAGATGTATATTAAAGTATAGATTTAAAGTCACGTTTCAGGCAAATAACATATGCTAGTGCCACATGTAGAATAATAGTTAATAAAAGAACAAATGCTATAAAAGTAAATCGTCAATGAAAGTAGAAGAAGCAAAATATTTAATAACATGAAAAGAATCATGTTGTTTACTTAGCATAAATCTGAAATTTTCTTAAACAATAGGGTGTTCGTGTTAAAACAACATACAATGATTAAAACACAAAAAGTGCATACACATCTTGAAAATGAAATGTAAAATGATGATGGATGGCATCAGGTTATTCCAGCTTTTCCATTTTAGGAATCTTCAAGGTAGTATCTAACCAGTTGCTTTCAAAGAAGAGCAATCAAAAGAGTTGGTGGTGACAACAACTTCAGAAAGGCGCTTGCCTGCAATGGTTGATGGTGTTCAGCTTCAAGATCCACAACCTCAACATTGTCACCATGGACCGAAACTTCCTTCCCCTGTACAGAATACATCGAAGGATTAGTTAACATTATGCTTTCATTGACACTTTTAAAAACCATATTTATATCCAGAGAGCTTGACCTTATTTGGTTGATTAATAAGAGTACCATCATCATGAATATTTTGTTATTCATTCCGTTTAAAAACCTTAACAACTACAATTTCATCATCAGTTAACCTATGTACAGTGTAAGCAAGATAGTTGTTTTCTAGATTAAACAAAGAGATATCAACTTTAAAAGCAAACTTTATATTGAGCAATGATGGATAAACCAACTTCATGGTTCATTTATTGTTAGAAACGAAAGATATTAAAGCCAAAATTTAAATGTATGGGCTATGTAAAAAGATATATGCATAAATAACATAGAAGATTAAATTTTTTCTTTTTAGTTAGATATTAATGATCGTAAGTCAAATATTTCATTAACATCTAAATGGCTTTGTGGTATGTAAAATGAATCAGTCCAATAAGTCAATTTTTTTTCATTTTCCTTATTAAACATCATCTATACTATCTATACTACCTTATAAAGCATTTACATAATGTCTTAAATTTTAAAAATTTTAAACATTGCCATTTTTAACTTATTATTTAATATTTATGTTATATTATATATATATATATATATATATTGATTTACATAACAATTTTTATTAATATATATTTTTATCAATAACAACAAATACATTTTTTATATATATTTGTTAGACAATTCAGAGTCGGCGGTCGGCGAAGCCGATTACCAGACACCATAACCTTTTAACTTCAACCATCAACCACCGCGCATTACGCGGGTATTATTCCTATTAATATTTAATTGGAGTATTAACTAATCATTAAATATTAAATATTAAATATTACTTTTACATTGAATAAATATAATTAAAAAAAACTTATGATATCATCAAAATGACCAAAGGGCTAGAAATCAAGTTTTGAAACCCATTTAAAGGTCCATATTTTTTCAATGGTGATTTTAAATCTCTTCTATTATTTGAAGAGATGATATTTGATTAGAAAAGTTGGTGTAACACCATGCCACCTGGCCACACCACAAGACACCAAGTGGAGGATGAGTGGTGGTTAGTGCTTTCTTCATTCTTATGTGGCATTTTCGTGTATTGTTTGATTGATGAATGATTTATTTATGATTTTTATCCCATGTCTTTTGGCCATTTTGAATAGAAATACGAGTTGATTTAGTGAACTTTTGGTACTTAATGATATAAAATATTTATACAGGTTCACAACGCATGTAAGCGAGGGTAAACGCTTTAAAGCTACTCAACATGAAGCCACAAGACTTAAACAAGGTACAAGATGAAGACTCGGAAGCAAGAACGCGAAGAACAACACTCTAGGACATGTGAGCGCCGCTCATTGAAGACAGAAGGCACGAGCGCCGCTCGCCCTACCACCTGAGTGTCGCTCGTATTGTCGGTTCAACATCTGAGGGTTTAACTATAAATACACTTTAAAGCCCTCAGACCTAAGAGAGACGCAACAACACATATCCAGTCGACTACTCAGCCTTCTGGGATGAATTTCAACAGCCTTCAATAGGATTTTGGCCTTCCAAACACCTCTCGATCCTCAGATTTTTAAGCCAGAGATTGTTTGATCATCAATTATCTTTCCTTATTATTGTTGGTACACTATGTCTTTTTACATTACAGACTTTGTTATTCCTTTAATAATGTCTGGCTAGTGTGTTAGTACTTGATTGGATGATGTGATCATGTAGACTCTTTTATATGTTATTATCATGATTTGTTGGACTGTTTGTATGTTTAACCGTAGATCCATACTTATCTAGTTTGTCATATTATCATTAATTCTATGTCAATTATAAGTGATCAAGTAAGAACCAAAAACAAGGGTGAGAACTGTGAGATCCACTAAAAAATCATCTTTTTTTTAAACACCAATTTATTTATACTTTTACTTTTATTTATTCTCAAAACTTTTCATCATCTTTCTCTTTCACTTCGAAACTCACAAACTCCGATCACCACCATCTTCAAGGGCGGAGCCCGTCCGTGCTGCTAAGGGCTACACCCGTACCGTATCCAACCACCACCATCTCTTGGATCACCGCCCATCAAATCCAAATCATTCCCAAATGCGTTTAGCCCCCAACCCCTTTATAAATTCCTTGAGGTCTACGACCGATAAGGGCGAAGCCCCCCTGAACGGGCTACGCCCGTTCGACTAAGGACTACGTCCGTTCGACTAAGGGCTACGCCCGTACAATCTCCATCCGTTTTCAATACATAACCCATAGATATTTATTTTATTTTTGAAAAATTTAAAATCATACCAAAAAGGGGAAAGAGGGAGGGGAAATAGTGGTTCTCACCCTTGTTTTGGTTCTCACATTAACCCTACCCATATATATATACGAAAGTTTTAAATTTTTTTAAGGGTTTGTATATATAGCTATTAGAATATTTCTAATGACAAACTTTTTTATAGGCTTATGTGAACTTTGATATGTTATTAACTTGCAAAATCTATTTTGTATATTTTGGGCTATTAATTGGAACGAAAGGTTTACTTTGTGAAAGAAAATAAAAAATTTAATTGAAGCTTTTGTTTTGTCTTTTCAAACTTATAAATATTTTATATAACTAGGGTATACCTTTTATCCAAAACTTATAAATATATTTTTATTTTTCTTCTTTAAATTTACTTCGTAACCCTTTTTATCATATATATATATTTTATTTTATTTTTCATTTGTATTTTTATGGATATCTAGACTTTATGTCATAAGGAAAAGAACGAACAGTTCAAGTAAACTCCGAACAACGTTAAATATGAAATAGTTTAACATGAGTTTGTCTAGCTTGTCAATACATTCTAGAGAGAATAGTAGAGAGAGAGAAAAAAAAATGATTTTGCATTTAATCCAGCCAAGTTTCGTCCTACTCAAAGTGCATTTATTCTAGAAGCTTTGTCAAAAATGACAAGTCATTCCCTTGACTCGTGCATCTATAATGAATTATAGCCCACCTTCGTTCAATTTGTTCTATATTAAAATATAAGGATGAAAATTCATATTGAAACTCATTAGATGCCTGACGCCGGCGGTATGGTGGTGACGGAAACTAGTGGTGGTGATGGCGGTGACGAGTAATGTAAGTAATTGATGTAAAAAGGGATAATTTAGTCATTTTAAGAGTTAAAAAGATAGATTGTGTAAATTAATTCATTAAGAGTATTATAGGTATATTGGTTAATTTAAAAAAGAAAAAAACTTTTGAAAGGGGAGACATTTTTTAATTTTTAATTCTTTGTCCTTAAAAAAAGAAGGGTTTACTCTTTTATATAGTACTAGATTATTGTCCCGCGTAATACGCGATAACCTCATAAAATTAATAACATATAAATGTTATATAATATCGTATATAGATAAATTATTTAATAAAAACATCGCCCTTTAATTTTATTATTATCTATTAAATTTAATAGCTCAAACTTAAGTAACATTTGATGTTTAATTAATTAATTAATGTGGTATATATGAAACACACATCTTGATATATAGCAGTGTTATAGCAGTCACCGCTACCAAACACTGAATCACTAAACAATAATGAATTTAAGTAAAAC
>JAOEHQ010029880.1:0-13391 GCA_025447715.1 Asclepias incarnata | reverse complement strand
ATTTATTTTAACACCCTCTCTAAATGTCATAGTCCACCATTCTCATCTTCTTGACATGTTTCGGCGATTTTCGACACCCCCTCTCGACATCCAATTTCCCTTTCACAGCTCCCTCTAAATACCATAGTCATCACTCCCATCATTCAGTGTCTTTCACATATGGCTGACTCACTGGTTTTCGAACTATCTTTCAAGTGACACTCGAACTGTTCTTCAAGTGATCCTCAAGCTACAAGGAAACTCAACACCCCGAATATTTCAAAGGGTTTACCAAGATCTTGTCGGATCCTTTACCACCGCCCTTGAACGAGTTTTCCTTCCTTCGAACAACCTACTAGACTATCCCGACACACGGAGATCATAGCCATACCGACACACACACATAATAATGTGATACACAATCACACACGGATGAGTGATCAACAATCTTCACAAAACGGAGTACACAACACATATATGAACTTCCAACCTGGTAACATTCTCTAACTGCAGGTGTTCATTTCATCTCCTGTTTTGAACGACTCATTTAGAGAGGCTTCTACCCGCTGTAAACAGTGATACAAAATCACAATTCTTTAAACTTGAGGGAATTTTACCTGCACATTAAACTTTTACAAAACAAAAAGTTTTCAGTTAGTATTGGATGTAGGGTCACTTACTTGTCATTTTGTGGGACCATTTTCACCATCTGCTTTATCACCAAATCCTTCACATTATTTTCTACTACATGTCATGATGAAACTTTTCATGTAAAAGTGATAAAGGAACTGCCAGCCCGTAAATGACTTGTATATATCTTGAATACTTTAACACACCACCTTCTTGCTATATACTTCACTTCGTTCCACCTTTTAAGTACACAGTTAACTCTTTCTCTGTTCAACTCCGGCAAACCACCATTACCGTCTTCATCTTCAAATTAACAGCAAATTTCCGACCAAACCTGGATCTTTTTCTCCGGCGAACCAGACCGTCTTCGTCTTCCTTGTCAGCGGTCCTCCCTGCCAGCGCACACGGTTTCGGCGACTGTGCTCTTTCTCTGACGGGTCTCCCTCACTGGCGTTCCTTTCTGGGCAAGCACCACAGGATCAGGTTCTAGACCTTTTACTTCGATCGGAATTCTTCCACATCTGCGATCGGATTCTTGTCTTCTACCTTGATGGGTGCTTCAACAACTGCGGCAGGTTTCTTCTCTTCCTCCGCCGGTGTCTTCTCCTTCACCGTCTTCTGCTGTGTTCAACCTGTGATCGACTCGTCACAGCCCCACGAACCAACACTCGGTTCCTAGTACATCTCTACTGCTGCTGCGTTTTGGCCCGCAGCCAAGGGCTACACCCTTTCTCTAAAAACGACTCTCAAACCGGCCTTCAATCTCACTGGCTCTGATACCAATTGTTGAATCAGAAAATATATCACTCACACTTACACAAAGTGGTTTTACTCTAAACTTTCTGATTGAATAAAACTGAAATACATAAGTGCCTTATATAGGCAAAACTACTAACTGGGAAAACTAAAAATAAACGTGGGCATCCCCACTTACTGACTACCTAAAGAAACGGACCACTAATTGACCCACTAACCATAATAATAGGTCAACATAAAGACTAAGCAATTACATAATACTTGTTCCCTACTCAAATGCGATTGCTGATGTGGACTGCCACGTAATTTGATGTTGTACTTTCAACAGTTGGTTCCTTGTATTTGGAAAGTAAGTATCGCGGGTTTAATCCTCCGCAGAGCCAATAGTTTTCCCCAAAAATGTTAGGTATCTACTAGTCAATTTGAAAAAAAAAAATTGTTGATATTGTTGTTCACTGTTAACATTGTGTTTGGTATAAACTCAAGTTAGCACGTTGGTAAATGAAATAACATAAGCTTGTGGTCAACTACATCCGTCATCGATTGGTTTAAAGTGGAACCTGGTTGGGCTTATTAGTTGGGTTATCGAAGTTAGTCAGAAGTTTCTAGCTCTAGATACTAAAAAATGGGTATCCAAAATTAATAGTTTACTCATTTTTGAGTATAATAATCTTTGCAACGTTGTAGGTTGATTAAGCATAAGATGTTCTACTGTTTTTTAGCTTTATGGTTTCATTGTAGTTGACGATCTTTTATTGATTTTGTTCAAGATAATGCTCTTCCTAGGAAGATGCAATCAGCTTCTTCAAGTCCCTCAACAACTTGCGTTGTTAATCAACGTTGGTTTCCGATTTTATTCTTCTGATTTGGAGTTTGAAATCAAGAGAATTACCAAAATCATCAATGACCATCCTTTTCCTGACCAACCCATTCGTCCTGCACTTGCCCTGACTATCACTTCAGATGCCATTTCAAGTTCCCTTGTAGAAAACGTTCTTGGCCGTCTCTTTTCAACCCACTCTAATGGTCTTAAAGCATTCGAATTCTTCAAGTTTTCCCTTCAGTTTCCCGAATTTTCCCCCACTCCAGATTCATTTGAAAAGACACTTCATATATTAACTCGAATGCGGTATTTTAGTAAAGCTTGGGAGTTAATAGAAGAAATTCATAAAACACACCCTTCATTGATTAGCCTCAAATCAGTGAGCATAATGTTGTCAAGAATTGCAAAGTTTCGATCTTTTGAAGAAACCCTTGAAACATTTGAGAAGTTGGAAAATAAACTATCTGATGGCAAGCAGTTTGGTACTGATGAGTTTAATCTTCTGCTTCAAGCATTCTGCACACAGAGGCAAATGAAGGAAGCTAAATCAGTATTCAACAAGTTATATTCACGATTCTCACCCACCACCAAAACAATGAATATTTTGCTTCTGGGATTTAAAGAATCTGGTGATGTTACTTCTGTTGAACTTTTTTACCATGAGATGATTCGAAGAGGTTTTAAGCCCAACATAGTGACTTACAATATCAGAATTGATTCTTACTGCAAGAGAGGTCGTTTTGTAGATGGATTACGGCTTCTTGAAGAAATGGAACAAGTGAACTGCTTTCCTACGGTATGGACCATAACCACTTTGATCCATGGAGCAGGGATTGCTCATAACACGGTCATGGCACAGCAGTTGTTCAATGAGATCCCCAAGAGAAATTTAGTGCCGGATGCTGGTGCATACAATGCCTTGATGAACGCTTTCATCCGATCAGGGAATGTGAAGTCTGCAACTAGATTAATGGATGAAATGGATGAGAATAATCTTCATCATGATAACGTTACATTTCATACAATGTTCTCAGGATTGATGAAATCAAGTGGAATTGATGGTGTTTTAGAACTTTATCACAAGATGATCAGTAAAAATTTTGTACCCAAAGCACCAACTGTAGTAATGATAATGAAACTTCTCTGCAAAAGCCGTAGGGTTGATGAGGGGTTTGGTTTTTGGAATTACCTTATTGAGAGAGGGTATTGTCCACACAGTCATGCCATGGATGTCTTATTGAGAAGCTTATGTTCTCATGGGAGGGTAGAAGAAGCTTTCAATTGCTCTGCACAGATTCTTGAAAAAGGGAGGCATTTAAGTAACAACAGTTGTCGTGTGCTAGAGAGTTATTTAATGAAGATGGGTGATGATGATAAATTAAGGAAACTCGACATAATGATCAAAAAGCTACAAACTGCTGTACCAGCTTCAAAAGGGCATGCTATTGGCATTTCTAGCATGACTCATGAACGTGTAGTGTCAATGTAAATTTCATCAAGAGAATTGGGTGTCGTGTTCATTTGACTTTCAGTTTCAGATTCTTGGAGGTTTGGTGATGGATACCTGCCATGAAGGTAATGCACAAAGTGTCGCCTTTCGTAATGGGATTCTGCCGAGAAGGTATTACTTGTTATGTATTAAAATGTTCTTAGAATTATTCTTACGGAAGGCATAGACATCAATTGTATCTTCTTTGATCTGCTGGCTAGTCTCTGGTCTCTTTAACCTTGTTCATGGTTTGCTGCAGGATTTGATAAGGACCTGCTAGTGAAAGAACCGCAGCTCACAGCCACTGAGGATCCACTGGCATCAAACAGGAATGATCCTTTGAAGATGTTAATATCCCCACCTGAGACCATGAGACCCTTTACGATTGTAGGATTTAATGGCTAATTCGCTCTGGAAAAGTAGGTGGATCCAATGGTAATCTTGAAGTTCTGTTTATTTTTAGAGTTGCTAGCATTTCTAACTATTGCATCTGACCCGAGCTTTCAAAAACTAAATGAACGTTGTAGTTGCAAACGTTGTAGGAAAATAGACACATTAAACAGGCGGGATGGTTATTTCCGTGCATATGTTCTTGGCGTATCCTATAATGCATACCAAATCTAATTATTCATCATACAATTCATACTGAATTGCATTTTTTGTGTGTTGCTAATGTGACCTTGCTAAGTAACATACGTCTTTCATGTTATTGATTCTATTCATATCCCAAAATATGTTTTATAAGGCTAAAATTATCTCAAAATACATATAATGTGTATTTGGAACATCTTCTGGTTTTAGTGGCACCACCATGTGATTTACTATTACTAGTGGCCAACTATCGAGATTTGTGGTCCTTTTGTGCATTAAAAACAAATGAAACTTGTGATGGGAATTTCTTATGAAAAATAGAGGAATATGTTCTTTGCAATCTTGATATGGTTGAAAGAAGTGTCGTGCGTGATACGCGATTTCTGAATAGTGGATATTGCTCACGTAAAGATTGGATTTGCTACGTGCAGGAAGGTCACTCAAAACCTACTGGCTTCAGATGCATTCCCATTTCCATTCGATACTCAAAACCTACTGGCATCAGATGTGTTAACACGTTCATTCGATTGAAAAGAGTAAGTTCTGTTTTTCAATTTCACATAACATAGAAATGTGAAAAGATTTACAATTCGGATTTCGTTGCAAGAATGATCCATTATAGGAATATATGTATAAATACACACATTGGCACTTTAAACACAAATGATAGGACTAGTTATACAGTTTTAGGATTTTACTATGATTTAGAACAGTCTTAATAAAGTATATATTCTTGTAATGGAACATAGTTAGTGCTTAAATTAGCCCAGACAAGAGGCATGTGTTCCCAAAATTTCAAGATTCTTCTGTGTCAAAAATGCCCTTATGATTTAAGCAAGTTATATTCCCTCTATATATCTCTTTATTTACTTTTTAAAGGTTGAAAAAAACCATATAATATCAATTGCGGATGAGTCATTAAGAATGAAACTTTTGATATTTGGGAATTTATTCTCTAATGATAATTATATCGTGCATATGTGACCATGCGATCATTTTGTTTCGAGCCTAAACGTAGTCATGGAGCCTAGTGGCGGTCGAACAAGAATAAAGGCTCGACATCTTTTTTCGCCCAAAAGCACAAAGAAATAGACCGCAAAGCTCGAAATGTGTAAATCAGAATGATTCTCACGACATTCAAATCAATCCTACAAATTTCTTTAAAAATATGTCGCCGTTAAATATATTGCAAGGCATGTGGGAAATGATACATGATTAGCTAATCATGTCCTTATGCTTTTTAAGTTGAGTAAACAAGTGTAACCATCATGTGCACCAATTTGGATGTATCTTGATTCTAATAGAAAGAATAAAAGAAGTATACTTTATACTCGATTAATATGTACTCTCCTTTGAGATCTAATCATCTACACCATCACCATGTTATATTTTTAGTATCCAATGAGTGCTTTTTGTGGATCTAAAACCTTTGGTTCATGTAAAATGGTCTCATAGATTCAAGCATCTTTCTTTTAATATCGATAAAAACACTACTTTCTTTTTCTTTGACAGACGACTTTCATATAAAAACAAATCCATTCATTGTCAAATGGTGAGGTCCTAACTCGACAACGGATAGTATGTTGTCTAAACCGGATCCCGTTATCACGAGCCGAACAACAGTGCCACTTTCCTTAACAACTGGGGATTAATAGAGTATGGGATATTGAACTTCTACAACTAACTTATTGATGCGCACAAGCATGGCAAATGTACATGAAGATGTACCAAAGAAAATAAAAGCTGTATCTAACAATATAAATGAAGATGTGATTTTTGTATTCACACTCGTATCCTTACATGGTTTAGCTTTGCTTGTCGACATAAAGGACTTTTGTCGTTGATGGGTCTAATTCTAAATGCACTCATCTAATTGTGGGGGCCGAACGATTAATGTCTACTAAAACGACTATTATAAAGTTGTTTGGTGGTGGGGGTCCTATATGATTTGTGTTTTCTTGAAGATTTCTCCCGACTTTGTACGTGTGTGGTTGTTATATTGGATGACACTTTGCTTTTTGATCTCTTAGGGGCCATTTGGTTCTCATAATGTATGGAAATTTGGTGGAATAATATTTAAAATTTCCTATATTAACTTAACATGATAAGGAAGAAAATTCAAATTTCATTCCACCAAATTCCCATATATTCTGGGAACCAAACGACCCATATAATCCTATTGCTTCTATTCTTCATCTTAGTTTGGGTACATGAAAGTTTTAAGCACAATATTAATTGATAGGGTGGTTAAATGACATTCAATACCAATGGGTAAACAGATGGTAAGGTTTTTTTTATTCAAAGTTATTCAAGGTTGAAGAGTTTTTGACTCAAATGTACATGATTTAATTGGGTTATTATAGTGGCCGCTTCCAAAGCCTTTATCTAGCTACACCTAAAATATATGTGGCTATGAAAGTTCAAACTTGAGACATATTGTGACGACGTCAAGACGTCTGACCACTGAGCTTCCTTGATAGTGGTTTGAATGACATACAATATGATAACTATAAATACAAGTAAGCTACGTTTGAGTTAATGAAAGATAATTCCATCTATTTTATACAATTCAACATTTGAACCAAATAAAAATAATCTCTATTATCTTATGATGCATATGGCTATGGTTCTTAAATTTAAAATTTTAAGAACAACCAATGTATTATATTACTCTTCTTAACAATTGGAAAGAAATTTGGCCACTATTATAGCAATGTCAATCATCATATTAAAATCTTAACAAACAAAAATAACATATTTATTTGAAAAAGCCACTACTATCAACTCCTTATATTACACCACCACTATCCATAGTCCTAAGTCGTCGGTCGGGAAATCCAGATGCTGACACCCCTAGCCGTTTATCTTGACTGACATTTTATATTTTAATTTAAAAATTATAAGTTTGACTTAAATTTGAATTTTAACATACAAAATATTATCTACTGTTGCGAATTCGCACGGGTATGATTATAGTTTCCTAAAAAATATTTATAATACACTAAAATCAAGAACTTTAGACTCGAAACTTGAAAAGTCTACTCAAATTGTTTCATGGAATTGGAACCTGGCTATATACGTATTAATTTTGGCAACCACCATCTTTTAACATACCAACGGCATCTATTACGTCAACGTAACGAATCAGCCTTTCAGCCTTTCCACGCCGCCACCTTTAGTAACATATCTCTAACTCGATATTAAACTAACATATCTCTATCTCTATATTAAACTAGAAATAAAAGTATACTCACACAATGCATGGAGTTGTATAGTTTCAACGTAAACACAAAACTAACGGTGATAGCTTCTGGCTCCGTTGGCCACCGATGACCAATGGTGATGTAAAAGAAGTCTTTAATTAACTTAAATTTGACTATGAAAAACTATTATATTTTTAATGTTGATAAATTAATTAATATTGATTTTATTGCATATTAATGACTTGTCATATTTTGATGTTCTTAAATTTTCAAATTTTAAGACACTACTTGAATTTTTTATAAATGTAGTATAGATTAAAAAAAAAAACAATTGCGATGACATCAGCATTTTATAAAAATAGCTTATTTGGCACCTCCGAATCCTTTCTCAGAGAATTTTTTTTTTCATTTAATAAGTTTATGATGTCATAATCACTTTTCTTCTTAAAATTTATTTTATATTTTTGTTATTTATGATGTCATATTTCTTTGGAGAAAATATTTATATTATCTTTTCAAAATTCTAATAATTCAGACATGGTATTTTATATTTCCGTTATCTAAACAATTTTATCATAACAGATTTTTTAAATTATCTGCATATTACGTAGGTTGATAAGCTAATATAATAGTAAAATACAAATGTTTTTCTTTATGTTTCTTATTATATGTATTTTGGTACATTATATATTATATTATATTATTATACTTGCATTATTTCTCATGAAAGTGACCCACATTCTATAAGCAAAAATGATAACACTCCATAAAAAAAAATGGTTTTGCAAGCCTAGTGATAAAAGAAATACAAAATAAATATGAAAGTTAATAGTATGGAGTCACTACAAGATATTTTAAAAAAATTAAATATATATATATATAATGAAAAATATATATGAGAACGTTCGTCGTCCTCATCGCAAAATTCTTGTTAAATAAAAGTTTTAATTTTTTAATTTAATAATAAATTGAAAATGTATTAAAAAATATAATGTTACAATGACAAATATTGCCGCAAAAGGAATTTTTAGTTTCTTTTTCCTTTTTTAAAATAACGTGGGCCCCACATACAGTCGTGCAAAAAATCGTCATATTATACCTAAGGCGATTATGATCGATGATAATATCGTCGTTAAAGGGGTACCACAACGACATTTAGGGTATATAGACGACATCATCGTCGCTAAAAATTGTTTTTTTTTTAATGGTAATTTTGATATTTTTAATGGAGAATCAGGTATAGTTTGACTAGTTATGGTGATTTTTAAAGCGTGATGGTATTGTCATGCAAGTGCTTATCATTTTCGAAAAATAATACATAGTAAAAAGTTATCATGTCCCTATCGCCAGACAAATTGACAAAAAAGTATTGTTGTATCTTTAAAATATTTAAATGTAGTTGTTTTATTCTATAACATTATGTATCTAATTAAGTCTTAAGATAATGACCTGAAACCAATGACGGGGAATATATATTAACCATAGCATGATTTATTTAAAACAAAATCTCAATCTTTTTGTATTTCAGAAACTATATAAAAATCATTTGATACTGTCAATTACAAGATTTTACTTTGTTTTTGTTTTTTTGTTTTTTTTTTAAATAAATAATCCATGTTACCATATATATATATATATATATATATATATATATATATATATATAGAATCCACATCATGATGTTTTTATATGTTACACCAAGCGTAGTATATTTTCTTCTTTTGTACGTACCATGAGGTATTTGTAGACAAGGCCTAATCATAAAAGTACTGCCAAATAACATATTGCTTTGTGCGTACGTACAAGAATGGTATATATGGGACAAATGAAAAATCATATAGACATATTTGTCTCCTCCTGCGTCTATCGACCATAGACGTAAGGTCACATATATACTCATCTTATGCGGGAAATAAATTATTTTGTTTATGCTTTAAAGTTATTACAAGTTCAATATAAGGATTTTGGGCCTTTTTTTTATCTCTACTTAATGAAAGGGAAATGATATTGGTACCATATCCATTGATTAATTTACCAAAATGATGTATTAAATGTTTGTACATTGTGTTATAAAATCTATACAGTGTGGTACAATTATTAAAAACCATGTTACGAATATCACTTCCTTTAATGAAATGATTTAGATTAATGGTTCTGACTCGGTCAAAGGCATTCGTGTTTGAGAGTGAACGCAACGACAATACGAGTCATTCGTATTCGGCTCGTTTTCCCTACCATCATGAGTCAACACCGCTAGGTGTGACTCGTGGTCCGTTCGCTATCGTTCCATTTGTGTGTGTGTGTGTTTTTTAATAATTTTTTTAAAATTTTTTGAGTGTATTAAAAGTGTAAAATTAAATAAAATGTGGGTTCAAGGCTAATCGTGATATTGGGGATGTTTTAACGGATTAGTGGTGGTGAAAGAGATATTTCTCACATGTGACTAGTCGTGGATTAGTGGTTGAGGAGGCACCGTGACAACGATGATGGATATGAAAACTTGATCGAATGAGCTAAGACTCCAAACCAACTTTTTTGTTTAAGAGAATTAACATTTGTCCTTGCTCTTATATCAAGTTACATACAAAGTGATGGATGGGTGAGGGCTTGGGTACCATAAGGTCCCAAGTTCGAACCTTAACTTTAGGGACTTTTTTTTTTTTTTTGTCATAGTGGGCCTTCGAGCAGTGAGTTTTCTCCGGAATTGGTGACACCGGGGTGGTGTATGGGAGGTGTTCACCCCTCCCAATTTGATAGGATCCTGTATGGGATTAGTTGTGTTCGATATCAACTAGATCTGTAAAGTAACACCCAAACTATCCGTTAAAAACAACTACATTTTACACAAATACTTTATTAGTATCCTTAATTAAATTCAACACACTATTAATGCTATATTTAAGGTTGTTAGATCTTTAATTTTGTGCTCATTTATTTTGATATATACCACTTTTCTTTTTCTTTTTTTTTTTATCATTTTTTCAACGACAAATATGTTCTTTTAGACTTTCTTAAACTACCCCATATTAAAGATTGAACCTTAAAATTCACCCAACAAATAAAGCTCAAGACCCTTTATCAAATATGTTAACCTCACATTGGTTTCTTTCTGTATTGATTATTCGTCAATTTTTTCATGTCTACATGCAAATATGCAATCACATAAATTAACGCTTGGTATAGTTTTGATTTAAAATCAATCATATAATATAACTAATAATAATAACCGTACAATGTACGGTTTGACTATATATATCATACATATTAATTTTTCTTATAAGTAGAAATTACATCCGAACAAAATTAAAATTGACAATTTTTTAAACGTAATTTAAATAAACTTAATAAACATTAGGGTTGTCAATGCTTGACCCAACCCGAAACCCGACCTGAAACCGATCCGAAAAAATCAGTTATTGTTGTTAAATCTCGACCCGTCAACCCGCCAACCTATTAATCTAATTTTTTTGGGTTAGGTTCGGGTTGACCCACTGGGCTAAAAGGTCGTCCCGTCAACCCGAAAATATTTCTAAGTTTATATAAATTTTTTTAATAGGTCGACCCAATAACCCATTTGACCCGTCAACCTGCCAACCCACGACCCATTTGACCTGAAATCAACTCACTAACCCGCCAACCCACCAACCTACAACCCATATGATCTGTTTGACCTGAAATCAACCCACCAACCCACCTGACCCGCAAACCCAATTTTTTTAAGGTTGATGGGTTGGGTTCGGGTTGACAGGTTGTGGGTCAGAGTTGAAATTTCTGACCTGAAACTTTCAGTGAGTCAGGTTAGGGTCGGAGATTTTCGATCCTCCAACCCGGACCCGGACCCATTGACAACCCTAATAAACATACATGTATAAAAATAAAAAATTGATTATTTAAGTTGAATAAGTATTTTATATGGATTGCGATTATTTAAAAAATAAAAATATGTACAAATATTATGTAAATTAAGAAATTATATATAGTAAATATATTTAATAAAGAACTTTGTTATAAAAAAAATTTGGTTGAGGACTTTATGCGTCAAAAGAACACGTGCTAGTCAATGACAACTTCATGTGTCGCTACAAGAAAACCCAAATTCTGTTTTAGTATATTGATAGATAGATTGGAGTCCCTCTACATGTTTAGTGACATTAAGACGAATAAATATATATTTTCAGTATGTGGTTTAATATAATATTTTCATTGTTTGTATTATAAGTTTTATCGATTCAAACTATTTATCGGACTATCATTTTATTCAACAATTAATCATATAAAATCTTTATGAAAAAATAAATTTTTTTCATTCAAATTGTTTATTAATTATTAAAATATTATCAACAATCTTTTTTCATTCAGAAATACATTCATTTAGCACATTTGAATTATTCAAGGACTTTAATTCATTTAGCACTAAATCATCAAACACTCTTAATACATCCATTAAAATATAGTGTAAAAGTTTGATGCATATATTGGTGATGCTTTTACATTTATTAGAATTATGTCCGTGCAATGCACGATAACAGAATTTGTTTTAAATATTTTAAAGTATTAAATGCAAAGGTAAAATTGAAATCGATTTGAAAATTTAAATTTTTAGTTTTTTACACATTTCAAATGCTTTATAATGTACAATAGATACAGATGATCCATAAAGGCATAAATCACTAACTTTATCATCATTTTAAGTTGTTTTTGAGTTTTTTTAAACTAATGTTAAATTAAAGTTTCGGCAATGGTCCATTTTTGTCATTAAATAACAATAATTCATCTTGATTTTATGATTGAAACCGTCACTTCATATGCCTAATATTTAGTTGGTTATGTTTTGTAGCTAATTCTTACCTAAATAATGTAAATGCTAGCTCATGATTATTTTCAACTTATGCTTTAAATCGAAGTTCCAAAAAGAAAAAAAGAAAGTAAATGTAAAGAAGGGATAAAGATATTGGTGGTACCGGTACGTGGTAGTGTGGTGCTACACACTCAAAAGTTTCTCCCTTTTTTTTTTTGTTGGTATTTTCGCATTTTGACTTTACGAAATTCGAAAATTTGGTAAAATTTATGAAAAAGAAATACATTGGATTAGATAATATGCTTTCAGTCAATGATTCATTGTTCGAGTGGTGAGACATACCTAGGTTTTACCAATTAGGTGGAGGTTTGAATCTTACAAGGTGTAAATTCATACTTTATTAATCCTCATTTGTTAGGGGAGACTAATGGGGTTTTTCTTTTAGCACCGTTATTCGGGTCGTGGTAGCAGAATCCGGTTTAGACAACTGACTATCTTCTGTCGAGTTAAAACCTCACCATTTTACAATGAGAGTTTGGCTATATTCGAAAGTCAACTGTAAAAAAATAAAATAAAATAAAATAAAAAAATCTTCCTTTATCAAATGCCATAACATATGTTATCACAAAGTATAACCACCTTTGTCATAATATATATTTCGGTTTTGCTAATATGTGTTTACGAAGGGAGTATTGTTATCATCTTACAAATATCCTTACACATCATTCTACATACATATGTCATTCAACTAATATATTTATTAAAAATAAAAATAAAAATTCATTCACTCATAGTTTTTTAGATGTGTGACATATGAGAGTAGAAAGATTTATAAAAATTTTCTTATGAAACAAGTTTGAAAATATTTTTTAAGCCTAAAAGCTAAATTATATATATATTTTAGGATGAAAACTATCTTTAATACACATACACATTATTGTATTAGAAATTCCAAATACATTAATGTATATATATAGATATATGGGAAATGATCATTTGCACATGAAAATTTGTGTGAAAATCAAGGAACAAATCTCAGCCACACATTTCCTCCTATTTTTCTCTCTCCTCCATAAATCATTAGTTTCATCTAATTCATTCAAAATCTTTTATCTCAAAAAC
>JAOEHQ010029869.1:0-13392 GCA_025447715.1 Asclepias incarnata | reverse complement strand
AAAAGTTGTATTCACCCCCCTCTACAACAAATCTGTGTTCATTATACTTTGGTATATTGACACTCTTGGACCTAACAATATGTGTGTGTGTGTGTATGGCAATGTCATGGTATCAAACATACCGAATACATTATTTTTAAATTTATTAAGATATTCGTCGCTTTCTTCTGTCATTGTAACATCTTCAACCGGCGGCGGCGGAACCAGATCAGGCTCCTAATGAACCAAATCAGGCTGCAGATACGGCGACGCCCTCGACGATCCTCTACCTCTAATTGCGCTGGTATTTGATCGTTCACCGGGTTTTCTTGTTTGAGACATCGGAATTCGGAAACATAAAGTAATGATCAATATAAGAAGAAGAAAAAAAGGGATGACTTGTTTGAAACGATATCTGTGTATATATTAGCATTATGTGTATATATATATATATATCCCTAATTTTGTATAGAATTTTATATTAAGGTCATCGACATATGTGTAATTTTCGTTCCTTTGTTTAATCTCACTTTCCATTCTTGCCGATAAATTTTCTTCAAATCATTCCTATCGTCCCTGACGTTATAACCTCTTCGTTGTTATAACCTCTTCGAGTCACACTAGGGTATTTTTGTCATTTATTTAGTTTCATCCACGTTCTTCAACCCTCAAATCCGAACTCAAAACAAAATATATCCAAAAACAAATTAAATCCAAACAAAAATATATTTTATCATCTGGAGTTAATTTTATAAACGTCCTCATGCTTTGGCTAATGTTTATTTCAAACGCCTCTCGTTTATTTTTTATCAATGTATATCCCTCATGTTGCATTTTATATTACCGCACACTCTTTTCATTAACGTCTATTATTGAACCTCCGTTAAGACCCCCAATTGCATACCACATGAGGTACAATGGTCTTTCTCTCATCGTCTCTAAAAAACCCAAAGTGTCAATTTTTAAACTTTTATCTTTTATATATATTCTTATGTAGCCTTTTGTAGTAGGCAAACACTCTAAGAACACAAGAGAGAACAAGAAGTTTTTGGGGCAAATTTTCTGTATAAATCCTTCATGCAAAACAGAATTAAATATGCAAAAGACCAAGGCTTATCACCCATGTCTTCCTTATTTCATGCAAATACTCATACCACTACTCCTATGATGCAAAACTGATTAAACATGGAACATGGAAACAAAGACTTATTCAACAATACAATGCAGAATCTAAACGTGACTAAAACTAATCACTATAACGAGCAGGCCTCTTGCTAACCCTTGTGGGCCTTCCTTCATTGACTGGGCTGTTAATTGGGCTATTGACTTGGGCTTGACTGGTAGCTGTATCAGTGGATCCTCTCGATCTATCCTGGTGTTGCTTTGTCGCTGGATGGTGCTCATCTTGCTGTAGAGCCATATATGTTTTTTTTCCGCTGCCACTACTTATTCATCCGATAGCACTGTTTGTATCTCTTTTTCTTTTTATTTCATCAGGTTTATTTTATCTGTAACCCTATTCTTTGGTTGGTTGTCCGGTTCTACTCCCTAAGAGTTGGTGGCTACACTTGACCTGCTTTCTTGAAAAGTAAGGAATCCTGTGCCTGGCTTCTCAACGGGTGTAGAGTTGGTGTCCCAGTAGAAGAAAAAAGGGTTGTTTGCTTGCTTATCTGTCTTTGTGTTTCTTCTTATTTATTTGTCTGTGTGCTTATATTTTGTTTGCTGATCTATTTGCCTGTGTACTTATAATTATTGGTGATCTTCTTGTTACTTCTCTTTGGTTATTTAAGTCTGGTCTATCTTAGTCTTATTGTCTCTTTGGTTTAATATGCCTGGTGATAAAAAATCTGATGAAGGAAATAGCACTACTCAAATAAGTAAACTAGATTTTGGTGACCCTTTGTACCTTCATGCCAGTGATACTGCTGGCAGTCCTTTAATTGGTTTTAAATTAAAAGGCACTGAAAATTATAATGTTTGGAGTTGTGCTATGGTTCTTGAAACAAAAAACAAATTGGGTTTTGTGACTGGTGATTGTGAAAAAGTTTCTGATAATGATGTCCTGGCTACCCAATGGGATAGATGTAATGCAGTTGTCTTATCTTGGATTCTTGGTTCTATTTCTGAAGAACTTTATCTTGGGCAGATTTTTTCTAGAAGTGCTTCAGTTGTTTGGAAAGAGTTAAAAGAAACATATGATAAAATTGATGGGTCTGTTATCTTTAATTTGCATCTTAAAATCAGTTGTTTAAGACAAAATGGAACACCTATCTCTGATTATTATCACAAACTTAACTCTTTATGGAAACAGTATGATGCTCTTGTTAAACTTCCTACATGTACCTGTAAGGCTGCTAAAGAATTTGATAGTCATAATAAGATGTTGAAATTGATGCAATTCTTGATGGGTCTTGATGATATATATATGCCTATAAGGACTAATATTCTTGCTAGAGAACCCATACCTGATGTAAAATCTGCCTATGCCATCATATCTAGGGAAGAATCTCACAGAAATATGTCTGTTAATGACTCTGCTAATAAGGTTTCACCTTCTGTGTTCAATGCCCAAAAATTTGATAACAAAAAAGTTTTCAATAGAGGACCCAATCCTAATCTAAAATGCAAAAAGTGTCATATGATAGGTCATACTATTGATAGATGTTATGAGGTGGTAGGATATCCTCCTGGTTTTAAAAAGAAAAACACAAATCAAAACTCTACATATCAAAAAAAGGTGTCCAGTAACAATGTTGTTGCTGAAAATGCTAGTGTCTCTCCTTCTACTTCTACTGCTCCTTTGTCTTTTACCAATGATCAGATGATGAAACTCATGAGTCTTATTGAAGAGAAGTCTGGTTCCAGTTCTGGTATTAATGCCAATATGGCAGGTATTAAACTTAACTCTGAAAGTCTGTTCGGTAAAAACCTTGATAAAAATATATGTCTTAGTTCCAACTCTAATTCTCTCATCCTATATCTTAAATGGATAATGGATTCTGGTGCCAACCAACACCTTACATGTGATGAATCTGCACTCATAAATGCAGAAGATATAAGTGGTCTTAATATTACTGTTGGTCACCCAAATGACTCTTTGGCTAAAGTTAAAAAGATTGGAAATGTGAAGTTATCTAATAACATTGTCTTGTTTGATGTCTTATATGTACCTGATTACAAAGTTAATCTGGTGTCTGTTCACAAAATGTCTAAGGACTCAAAATATTTTGTTGCTTTTGATGAGAATGCTTGTTACATTCAGGATTTGGGATCAAAGACCTTGGTGGGGACTGGTAGTGAGACTGGTGGGTTATACTTGTTTGATAAACAAGGTACTTGTAACAATGTTGTTTGCTCCAATATGATTACTTGCTATCTGTCTAAACATGTTTGGCATAACAGACTTGGTCACCATGCAGAACAAGTTTTGAATACTTTGAAACATGACTTAAATCTTAACAATGAAAAAAATGAATTTCCTTGTGACATATGTCACAAAGCCAAGCAAATTAGAGTTCCTTTTCCTTTAAGTGATCACACCTCTCAAAGTTTGGGTGACCTTGTCCACCTTGATGTCTGGGGACCTTATAAAATTCAAAGCAAAGAGGGATTTAGGTACTTTCTGACTATTGTGGATGACTATTCCAGAGCTGTTTGGACTTTCCTATTAAAGTCCAAAGATGAAGTTGGGCACAATATTCAAAACTTTTACCATATTTTAAAAAATCAATTTAACAAAAGTGTGAAGGTTTTCAGAAGTGACAATGGTACAGAGTTTGTGAATTCTTCTTTTAATATGTTATGTACCTCTAATGGTATTGTGCACCAAACTACTGTCCCTTATTCCCCTCAACAAAATGGAATTGCTGAGAGGAAACATAGGCATCTCCTAAATGTGGCTATCCCTTATGTTTCAGGGGGGGTTACCCTTGTATCTCTGGTCTGAATGCATTCTAACTGCTACCTATCTTATTAACAGATTGCCTACCTCTATCCTGAATGGTAAGTGTCCCTTTGAGTTGGTATATGGTGTCAAACCTGGTCTCTCCCATCTCAGATCTTTTGGATGTCTGTGTTTTTCTACAAATCTTAATAATTCTGATAAGTTTGCCAGTAGGTCTGAAAAATGTGTTTTTGTTGGGTATTCCAATGTTAAAAAAGGATATAAGTTGTATAGTCTTGAAAACAAAACCTTGTTCTTTTCCAGAGATGTCAAATTCTATGAAAGTATTTTTCCTTTCAAAATGTCTAAACAAGATTATGTTGAAAAGGTCAGTGACATTGACCATGTGAATTTCTTTGATAAAATCTGGTTTGAATCTGAAAGATTTGAAAGTCCCAATGATGAAGGGAGAGACACTGAAACAAGTGATGGTGGTGAATCTGAACTTCCTAGTGACACTGGTTGTGTTACTGGAAATGAAGATAGAACTGCAACACTTGAAGAAAATGCTAATACTAGTCTCCCTGAGGGCAATGTGATTCATCCTAATTCTGAACCAACTCAGAGTGAGACCAACCTAAGGAGATCCAATAGATCCTCTAACTTACCTAAATATCTAAATGACTTTATTATTGAAGGGAAAGTTAAGTATGGGATTGAAAAGGTTGTTAACTACTCTAATCTGAATCAAGAAAATTTCTGTTTTGTGTCTGAGTTAAATAAAAGTACTGAACCTAACACCTATTGGGAAGCCTGCTAAGATAAAAACTGGGTAAATGCCATGAATGAAGAAATAGAAGCCTTAAATAGAAATGAAACTTGGGTCCTTACTGATCTTCCTGCTAATAGAAAACCCATAGGATGCAAGTGGATATATAAAATCAAGTATAAGGCCAATGGTGAAATAGAAAGGTATAAGGCTAGGCTGGTTGCTAAGGGTTATAGCCAAAGGGAGGGATTAGATTATGAGGAGACCTTCTCTCCTGTTGTCAAAATGGTCACCATCAGGTGCATTCTAAACCTTGCTGTGAATAAAGGCTGGCCATTATTTCAACTTGATATCAATAATGCTTTTTTGTATGGGGACCTAGTTGAAGATGTTTATATGACTCTGCCTTTAGGGTACTTCTCTAAAGGAGAAACTAGGAGAAACCAAAGTGTGTAAATTGAATAAATCCCTATATGGGTTAAAACAAGCCCCAAGGCAATGGAATGAGAAGTTGTGTCATACTTTGAAAGAGAATGGTTTTATGCAAAGTAAAAATGATTACTCTTTGTTCACTAAGTCTGATCAAGGTACATTTTTGATATTACTTGTGTATGTGGATGACATTGTTATCACTGGTAACAATCTTAATGAGATCAATAAGTTCAAAGAGTTTTTAAGTTCAAAGTTCCTAATAAAAGACCTTGGAAAGCTTAAATACTTCTTAGGTATTGAAATTATTGATTCTAATTCTGGGTTGTGTATGACTCAGAGGAAGTATTGTCTTGACCTTTTAAAAGATTTTGGTTTACTTGGGTGCAAACCCTTAAAAACCCCTTTTGAGCAGAATGTTAGTATCAATAGTGTGGAAACCCAAGATGACAAACTCCTTGAAGGAGTTACTGAGTATCAAAAACTTGTGGGCAAGCTTATTTATCTTACTATAACTAGACCTGACATTTCCTTTGCTGTAAATTGTTTAAGTCAGTATATGCATGCCCCTCTTCAATCTCACCTTAAACTTGCTATGCATGTCTTGAGATACCTTAAGTTATCTCCAGGCAAAGGTGTGTCTATTGATAAATGCAATACCCTAGATCTTTATGCTTATGTTGATGCTGACGGGGGAAAATGCTTGTCTTCCAGAAGATCTGTCACTAGTTATTGTGTCTATCTTGGTAATAGTATTGTGTCTTGGAAAAGTAAGAAGCAAAGCACTGTATCCAGATCATCTGCTGAGTCTGAGTACAGGGCCATGGCCTCTGTTACTAGTGAGATCATGTGGATTGTCAAGCTTATGGATGACTTGAATGTCAAATACAAGTTACCTGTCAGTGTGTTCTGTGACAGTAAACCAGCTATTCAAATAGCTGCTAATCCTGTTTTTCGTGAGAGAACAAAACACTTGGAAATTGACTTGCACTTTGTGAGAGAAAAAATTGTTTCTGGTGTCATTAAAACTCACAAGGTTATGTCAGAAAACAACATTGCTGATGTCTTTACCAAAGGCTTAAACTCAACCCAACACAACATATTTTGTGACAAGCTTGGTCTTGTTGATTTGTTCAAAGGTAATGGGTGAGGGGGAAAGGTTTGTGCATCAAGATTGAGGGGGAATGTTAAAATAAGGAATGGTTGTCAATCTTGATACACAAATCTTTTCCTAAATTAGTGTCTAACCAATATGATTAGTAGTGCAGGTTGTGTCATCTTACATTCGGAAGGGCTGGATGTGCTAATATCAAGAACTGAAGACTGAAGGGCTGCTATTGTCAAAGTGAGGAGTTGGAGGGCTAAAGGGGACATGCTGCTTGAAGTCTTGGCTATAAATAGCCCATCTCATCCCTGTTGTAAACACACACAAAAAAACCATTGTCTTGTTCTTCTTCTACATTCGACATAAGGCTTATACCTTTGTCATTATCTTGTTTTGTCTATTGAATCCATCATTTGGATTCTGGTCTTGTATTGTAGATTATATCATTTTGATATAATCATTGTGTCTGCGTGGTGATCTCTTCCATTCAAATAATTGTATTTCCTTTGATCATAATAATAAATCCTGAGACTTTCATTTGTTTACACGAACAAAAGTAAAGAAGCCCTTTAACAAATAAGGGATTTTCAAAAAGTGGTCATGACAACATCAACCATTTGCTCTCACACTATTTAAGGCATACGATCTTGCCTTTCTAATTATTTAAATCTCCATTTTCCTACACTTCTATTCTAATGTAAATTCATTGCTTCTTACAGATTTATGCCTCCTTTTTTATTCAGATTCAGTAGCTCTACATATTTCTACATCTTTTTTGGCATTCATACTAATTAAAAAGCACTTTGATAGATTATTTATGTATGCAACTAAATACAGAGGTATTGGTCCATTTATTTAAACTACATAGATATCAGCAAACACAAATTCGGATAGCAACTAGATTTTAAAATTCTTGGTAATACCAAAACCACAACTATGCACCAAATACAGGAAACAATTATCCTTGCTATGAAATGAAGAATAAAAACATAAAAGCAAAACCATATTTGCCCTATGACCTCACAACAAGAGATGGGGTAGCAAAAACACAATGTCCATGTACCAAATTCTTGTTCCTTGGGTATGGTAACATATAAGGTCTACTTTTCCTTATATATAAGGTAATACTTTTCCCACATATTCTTTTTCCTTGATAATAACTAGTCAAGTTTTAAAACCTTCCAACAGGTTAAACTCTGTCATGTATTTATAATATTGTGTTTATGTGTTTGTATGTGCGTTTCTGTATATAATTGTTAATTACTTGTATCTATGTGTTATACATATCAGGTCAAAGTCATCACTATTTGTTATCTGTTGGTTTCTATAATCATATACTAGTCCCCCCACAAGCATGCTTATCAACTTGGAAGATGAGTATCATCCATTAATTGATCTTAAAATCTTAAACTAGTGTGTGTGCTATAAAACCTTATCTGACCAACATTTCCCCCAAGTTCTGTACTAGAAGGTAAACAACACACTGAATAGAGCAACACACGCAAAAGGAAAAAGCAGACAAAAATAACACTAAAAAGATTAGTAAGAAACAAACCTTTGAAACGTGTTCAAGAGTAATAGCCTCGGGTACAATAGCGGTCCTGAGCTTAATCTCAACAAAACCATTATCTCCTTTCAATGGAAAACACTCCCCAGGCTGACCAAAACTCGGTTGCAGCATCTTCACAGCATCACTTCTCACATTTCCAGTAAACCAACTACCAACCCTACTCGAAGAAACAAACGCTTCAGAATGCTTCAACACACTTGCACCACCAGTCGCCACCGCATAATCAACCTTACCAAGCCCATCAGCAGCATGTTTCTCAATTTCTTTCTCCACAATCTCCTTAGCAAATGCACGAATCTCATCAAGTCTTGTCTCCCCAACATCACTAACCCCCTTAAAATCCTCCACAAACTTATCAAACTCGTCTCTACTTAACCACTTACCCGGCCCAAACACTTTCTCCATTTCCTCAACCCGCCCATCCAACATTCCAACCTTCTTCCCAAACTCAACCCGTTCATCGTCAATTCTCTTGCTTACCTCCGTTTTCAACCCTGCAATCTCATTATCAATCTTCCTATCCACAACCTCAACCTGAACTTGCATCATCTTAGTCGTCGTTTTCAAAAATTTCTCAACTTCCGCTATCCGTCTCTCGTAATCCAAACCAACATCCCCAACCAACCCACTCCCACTATATCCAACACCAAACCCTAACTTTCTAATCATTTGAAACAAAAGCAACAATATAACCAAAAGCCCTAAATTCTTAACAATTACACTAACAGCAGTTTTCCAAGCCGGTTTCGTATTCGACTTCTTAACAACAGTTCGTTTACGCAACTTACTATTTGTCGAATTAGGGTTTTTAGTTTGAACAGTTTCTTTAGATCTTTCCAACACAGTTTCAGTACCTGCACGAATTGAATTATTACTAAGATCTTTACCCCCGCTGGCCGGATCGATTCCGTCACCGGAGTTTTTGTCGCCGGTAAGTATAGGACGCCGGAGGGATGCACCGGAAGCATTTGCGGTGATTGAAACAGTGGATGACGTCATTTTTGGATAGTGATTTTTGATAAAATTGGGGATTTTGAAAAACCTAATTTTGGATATTGAATTGTTTTGGGAGGGAATTTTGAAGAAAATTTTGGATGTAAATGAGAGAGAAAAAGAGAGGAGCGGATCGGTGGAACAAACTGTTTGAAAGAGCGGTTCCGATTTTAAATTAACAGCACTCCCGATTAAATTGTATTTAAGGGGTGTTTGGCACTCTTTTATTGATGGGAATTAATATTCGTACCATAGTTTTTAATTAATTTATTATATTATATAAGTGATAAAACAGATTGTATAAATAAATGATGCATGAATATGGTAGTTTTATTAAAATATGTGGTATTAATATCATCTCCGTTTATTTATTGGTAGTTATTTTTTTATGGGTACTAATCATAAAAATTGATACATCTATCACAACAATATTGGCTTATATAGTGTGCGTAAAAGTTGTTTTTAGTGGTAAATTAATCAAAAAATTTGAATATTTATCACTTCCTTTTTTATATATTTTATAAGATTATAAGTTAAAATCTAGTGTTTGGATTAGCTTACATAAAAAATGGTTTTTTCCCTAGATTTTAAGGCTTTTGTTATAAAAGCTATTTTCAACATGACTTCTTAAAAAAAACATAAGCCATAAAAGCTCAACCAAACACTTAAGTTGTTTATTTTCTTCTAAATAACCTAAAATAGCTACGCCAAACACCCAATCTATCAATAATAAGTGAGGCTCGTGATACCCAGTAAAAAAAATGTGTGAGAGAGAAAAGGAGGGAGAGAGAGACTGGAGCTTTGTCTCTAGAAGAAAAAAACAGGAAAACTTCTCGTCTGCTGGGCATGGCCCGTCGTCTAAGGCCTCTATTACCAAATTCTTCGTGGCAAATATCCCTGAGGGATGTCGGCCATGGGATTTAACGGAAGCTTTGAAGGGATTTGGTGACCTTGCCGGAGTGTACGTAGCAAGAAAAAGGAATAAGGAAGGGGTTCGCTTTGGCTTCGCTTCATTCAAAGATGTCAAAGATTGGAAGGAAATGGAAGCTTCAATGAAGAACGTGAAAATGGGTAGATGGACACTGAAAATTAACAAAGCTTGGTACGCAATCGGGAATAGATCCAGTGGCCGAGAGTCTAGGAGATTGTTTCCTCCTGCCGCCAAAGTTCACCCAAGGCATGCAGAATTTAAAGGTGCCGCTGGGGTCTCTAGGGCCTCTTACAGAGATATAGTCAAAGGGGTAGGGTCGGAGGAGAGGAAAGTTACGGAGGTACACATTGAGGACTCCTTGTTCGGGGTTTCTTCGTTTGCTAAGAGGGCGCTGGTGGCATCATGTTCCAATTTTGACTCACTTGTGTCCTTGTCGCCATGGCTTTCTGAAAAGGGTTACGATGGAGTTTCGCTGCACTACATTGGGGGTCTACTGATGTTACTTGTTTTTAAAGAAGAGGATGATGCTCATCAATTCATATATAAGAAAGAGATGTGGAGGGACTGGTTCTCTAAATTACAGTTATGGGAAGGACAATCCCTTGCCTTTGAGCGCATTGCATGGGTTGGTATCTATGGCATCCCTTTACATTTAGCGATGGGAGAAGTGGTAAATAAAGTATGCTCAAATCTTGGCAAGGTGGTTAGTCCTTCATCTGCGAAGGAAGATGATGTAAACAAAGCGGTCGAGATGGTGGGGATCCTGGTTGGCGACGGCAAGGAAGTCAAGGAATCGGTTTTATTGCATTGGAGGAAAAAGAAATTCCAAGTTTGGATAGAAGAAAAGGTGCTAGATTGGTGCCCTCCAGTGGGTATTGTTCCTATCAAAACATCTGAAGATTCGCCGGTGGTGGTCTCTTCGTCCGGGGACTTGGAAGACGGTGAGATTCCTGTTTTTGCCCATGCACGCGAATGGATCTTGCATGGGGAAGGAGAAAAAATCTCTACTACCCCTATGGGGCATTGGGGCCCAGGAACAAATCCAAGCTAAAGACCCGTTCGGTTTCTCCTAGAATACGTGGGAAACACAAAAAGGATATAAACAATAAAGAGGAATGTGTACAGTTTTGGGACCCGTGTGGGACCAGTCGACCAAAAAAGCGGCAAAGAAATAATGTCTTTTCATTAATTGATGAGGATTTGGGCTCTTTTCCTACCAAGAATTTTGGTGGGCCTATTAATAACTATGGTGGGCCTGTTAATCCTGAAGCTGAAAAGGAACCTTGTGGGCTAAATATTAATATTACTGAAGACGAGCCTAACACGGAAAAGATTAATGAATCCCTGTGTGGTAGTGATGGGGAATTCGGGGCTCCTTCTTCGCTCAAAATAGCTACGGAAGGTAAAGTTAGGTCTCAAAATTCTGATATGGATATTGAGATTAATGAAACTATGGAATTGGGATTAAAAATAAGGGTCAACCTGGAAGGGGAAGAGAATGAAATTAAAGAGGCAATTGAAGTTGAAGGTATCAATGGGGGTCTCAAATGAATATCCTCTCTATTAACATCAGAGGGATTAAAGGGGCAGGAAAAAATAGTTGGATAAAAGGAATCAAGAGTAAAGAGAAAGTATCATTTGTAGCTCTACAAGAATCGCAGTGTACCGGGGTTTCTGAAAATCTTGTGAGGGGTTATTGGGGCAACTCGTCAATGGAATTTGAGGTGTGTGAACCGATGGGGAGATCGGGAGGTTTGGTAAGCATATGGGATCCTGACGTTTTCAGAAAGACGGATTGTGTAAAAGGTACGAATTTTCTGTTGTTGAAAGGTGTTCTAAAAGGCTTTGACAATATAGTTGTACTGGTTAATATATATGCCCCGCAAAAAAGAGTTGAGAAGGCAGAGTTGTGGGATTCTCTTACTTCTTGTTTCAACGGGGCTGAGGGTTATTGGTTTTTCATTGGCGATTTTAATACGGTTAGATGGGCGAATGAGAGAAAGGGTTCTAAGTTCAAAGGTAGTTGTGCTAGGGATTTTAATAACTTCATTGATAACTCAGAACTTCAGGAATTTGATATGAAAGGGGGAAAGTTTACCTATTTGAAAGAAGATGATAGAGGGGTGAAATTAAGTAAGATAGATAGAGTTCTTGTAAGTAAGGATGTGATGGATAGATGGCCAGGGGCGATACTTCGCGTTTTAAACAGAAATCTTTCGGATCATTGTCCTATTCTTCTCTCATTGGTGGACTTGAATTATGGGCCGCGCCCTTTTCGGTTTCTTAATTCTTGGCTCCAAAGAGAGGATTTTTCGGAAGTGGTAAAAGAGGCTCTTGACTCCTTTGTCGGGGTCGGGGCTCCGGATGTGGTTCTTCTTAGTAAGTTTAAATGGCTAAGGGGAAAACTGAAATTATGGAGTGACTCGCTGATCAATAAAGAAGGCGAAGAGGAAATGTTGTGTAAAGAGGAATTGGCTGTTCTTGACTCGAAGATGGAGAATGAAGGGTTGTCGGATAGTGAGATTTGGACCAGGGGAGAATGTAAAAAAAGAATCGGGGAAATTGAATATGCCAAAGCTGCTGATGCCCGCCAAATTTCTAGATGCAAGTGGGCGATTGACGGGGATGAGAACTCCAAATATTTTCACGGTTTGATCAATAACAGAAAACGTAGCAACGGTCTTCCTGGTATGATGATTGACAACGTGTGGGTCACTAAACCAAATAAGGTGAAGAAACATGTCTTCCAATTTTACAGAAATAAGTTCTTGGAGAAAAGAAAGAAGCGTCCTGTTCCCGAGTTTGACGATATTGGTAGATTGACGGAAGCAGATAAAGAACAGCTTATTCTCAGATTTTCTAGAGAAGAGATAAAGGGAGCGGTATGGGATTGCGGAGATGACAAGGCCCCGGGCCCGGACGGGTTCAATTTCAGGTTTCTGAAGACTTTTTGGGACAGTTTTGAAGATGATTTTTTGGCTGTGTTTAATGCCTTTTTTGACTCTGGTTCGGTCAGCAGGGGGTGCAATGCATCTTTTATCACCTTGGTCCCCAAGACTAAAGACCCGGAATGCCTCAATGATTATAGACCAATCACGCTTGTGGGGATCTTAAACAAGGTGATATCAAAAGTTTTGGCCAACCGTCTAAAACAGGTTCTCAATTCTCTTATCTCTTGTACCCAATCTGCTTTCTTAGGTGATAGACTAATCCTAGACGGTCCGTTGATTGTGAACGAGCTGATTTCGTGGGTGAAAAAGAAAAAATTGAAAGCATTTCTATTCAAGGTGGATTTTAATAAGGCATATGATAATGTTAATTGGAATTTCTTATTGTCGGTTATGGAGCAAATGGGGTTTCCAAACAGGTGGTGCAACTGGATCTTCGGGATGATTTCTACCGTTAGGTCAGCGGTGTTGGTTAACGAGGCTCCGACATTTGAATTCCAATGTCATAAAGGTTTAAGGCAAGGAGACCCAATCTCGCCGTTTCTCTTTCTTATAGTGATGGAAGGGCTGTCCTGTCTATTAAAAAAGGCGTGTGATACGGGTCAGTTTAAAGGCCTGGTTCTTCCTTCTTCTAAAAAAATCATTTCTCACCTCCTTTACGCCGACGACTGTATGTTAATTGGTAAGTGGTCGGCTACAAATCTTCGGAACATTGCTAGAATCTTAAGAATCTTCTACCTATGCTCCGGGTTAAGTATTAATCTTAAGAAATCGAACCTTTATGG
>JAOEHQ010029858.1:0-13393 GCA_025447715.1 Asclepias incarnata | reverse complement strand
GCTAATTATATTAAATAATTAATATTTAGCGACGGATTTCCGTCGGAATTAAAATTATATATGTTCAGATTTTCCGAAAGAAATTTAAAAATAATTAATATATAGCGACGGATTTCCGTCGGAATTAAAACATATATGTTCAGATTTTCCGACGGATTTAAAAAATTTATTTAAAAAAAATATATTAAAAATTTTTATTCTGTATATTTTAATATCTGTATATAGATAAACATAAACATTATAACTAATACGGGTCCGGACATGTAAAAAATAGTTGACATTAAATCGTTAATACAACAAATGAGAAATGGAAATAGTGACGGAAACGAGATGTTATTCAAATGGAAAAAAACATCTAAGCATGTAAAAGAGGGAGAAGAGAGAGAACCGTGAGTGAGAGTATGAGGGAGAGGAGAAGTAGTCTAGGGTTTTTGACCTCTCATTCGGTGCCTTGACCAGATTTGACTTTCGTTTGACTTTCATTGACCCGACAATTACAAACGACCCGATGCTCGTCAAAATATTTAAATGACACCAATGATTATGTTTTTCGATTAGCTTTCCAACGGATATAAATATGACTATATTTGTGTTCATTATTTTCGTTTTGCTTATTTTTAAGTGTTTTCCCATTTATTTGCATTTCCATAAGACAACTAGCATTCCATTCGAAATCGAACTCTCGCGACGATTTTCTAAACACTAATACGTATAAAAACTCAAATGAACATGAACTCGCTATAATTTCGTATATAAATCAATACAAAAGTATATGTACATGAACTAATATAAGTGGTGACGGTTTATTTGAACTCGTACATGAACGGAAAATTAAACGGCGGACGGACGCTCATGTGAACTTTGACATTGGTCAACGCGTGTTTAATCTGACCCACATGAACACGAGTTTAAAACTCCACCACTAAACCCTAATTCTGATTTTTAGCAAGAAAAAGAAGATGAAGATGAGCTTTGACCGCTGGTTGACCGGACCAAAACGACCCAAAACTCCAAGAAGCCAAACGGATCTAGAACAAAACAACCCGATTCACACGTATCCATCACAAATCAGTACCATTTTCATGTTTATAAAAGAAAAATCGGTCCCTTTTTTCCCAAGTTTTTATACACAATTCGGTTTTCCTTTTACCAATCAACTCACTGCCGAATATATATATATATATATATATATATATATGTGTGATTCATATATATGCATCTATATAACCCTTTCTATTTCTATGAGATCTAACCTGACTTTATATACATACATATATATATATATAACCGATTATGAATAAAGAAAACAGAAAAGAAAACATAAAACGATAATTGACACCGTCACTAGTCCGACGGTTTGGATACGAGTTTTCAAAGAAGTCGTATACAGCCTGCTCTGCCATCCGTTGTCGATAAGACTCAATGACCGACGTACTTGATCTGGGGCTTACGAAAGTGAATCTTCGGGTGCGGGAAATACTCATCATGTTGATGTTTCCGTTTCCAGTGCTACTCTCTTCCTCGCTTGATCGCTGGTCTAGAAACGCTCGTACGTTCGAATCTTGCGACATGCTGCTTCTGTGTGAAGGAAAAGTCGTCGTTCAGCTCATACAGTACACGGGGGTAGAAGACCACTCTAATCATTCTAGTTTGAGCACACCGCACACGTCCTAATTACCCTAGATGGTAGGTACCCTAATTTATTCTCACAAGGACTGTGCCTCGAGCTCAATCAATCCCAACATCGCTATAAAGGTACTACTAAGAAATTAAGCATCTCACTAACGAACATACTCGCATTCTAGCATTATGAACTCTATTATGAACTAGCCCTAATTAGGGAACCATACGGAAGCACTATCACTACAGATGCACCGCTAATATATCATAGCTCGATATAACTATAAATCACCGCAGTTAGAATGTGGTCCGGGTCTAGTTCCTACTTTCAGTGTGCCTTTGATGCTTATATATAAGGTGTACAAGCGGCTAACCCACCACTTCTCGCGCATACTAAAAGCATACCGAGATCCGGTTCTGAAATACTTTCGATACATTGGTAATGTTTATATATAGGGTGTAGCAGCGGCTAACCCACTACATTACTAATATATCTTCGGTATTTCAGTTTGCCTACCATACCCAACTACACATGCGCAATCCATGTTACCAATAACTTTCGCATAGCATGGAGGTAATCATAGAATCGTTGATCAGGCGCTTCTATGATATCGTCATGTCATACTCATTATTGTCATCACTTCATTTTGCTCTAAACAAATAAACAAAACCAACCAATCATTCAATCACAACAAGATGCACATGCACATGAACACATAAACACTTGAATGCCAACCAATATGAACATGAACACCGACATAGTGTATATGACCAACAATCCACGTATGAACTTGAACACATATCGCACAAATATGTACATGAACGTAACCATGAGTGACGTTTGCACGTCAAGAATGCACACATAAAATCCTATTACGTACGCTACATGTGGTGCTTAGGTTATAGCCTAGGTAAACCACCTAATTCTCTATAACCACAGCTCTAATACCATTATGTAACACCCCAACTCTGCGGAATCATGGGATGTCACTAAATGCACAGCACGACATGAAATTACATAATGAACAAGTACTTTATCAAGTACGAATACATCACAAAACGAATGAACATGCACGAGTCTATACATGACACAAAATGTTTTACAATGAGCGACCCTAAACAGGTAGCAAGCAAGGCATGTAGCCCAAAGGTCCAAGTCCATCCATGCTCCTGCTCTAGCTACCTTTGCCTAGTCTAGCCTGATGACCTGAAAAGTATACTAAAATATGTCAACACGAGGTTGGTGAGTTCGTAGGTTTTTATGAACAAAAGTGTTTGTTATGATAAGAAAACGTTTTTGTCAAATCTGTAAGAACGTGAAAAACTTTGTCGATTCTTTATGAACATATGATTCTGTACAATATAATAGAGCAATGAGTTACATACCAAATGTCTTGAACATACATACACATAAGCACGCAAACACACAATATGAACTTAATGCACACAACGGCCAGGAATAGTGCCGGAAACGCATCCCAAGGCCACTAATGAACGGGTCCCATGAACACAGGCCGACTTGGTACCAAGTAATGAACATGAACATGAACATGAACATGAACATGAACGATCCACGTGTACCACATACACGGATTATGAACAAATGCCTCCACAAATGATGTACATGACCAATCCACATGCACCAGGTGCATGGATTATGAACAAGTAACTCTAAAATGAACAGCTCAATTAACAGTATATATTGTACGTAATAAAAACAGCAATTGACAAACTTTTAGAAAAACATTTGTATACTTTTCACCCCAAAATCATATAAAAGAGGGGCTACGAAAGTCACCTAAGATGATGAAAAAGCACAAATAACCTATCACAATGATCTTGAACACGAACGGTCAATAACAGCCTACCGTATGCACTCGAACAATCCAAACGTCTCACACTGTCACAAATCACACCATAAGTACTTGAACTTAATTGTACATGTCTATGCCCTATACTAGTGTCTTATGAAATGCCATTATGTCTTGTTTAATGTCAATGTACTTTATTTATGTCGTTTATTCATTATGAAAATATTTTAGAACTCATATGACTTAACTATTATTCATACGTAGATGTCCCTTTTAGGTTAGTTGTTCAAAAGATGTCAAAACCTGTTATATACGTGTGTTAGTAGTCTTTGACTCGTCCCACTTGGCCATCAAGTATAATCATATATATATATATAACCGGTTCCAATCTATATATAACCGGTTCCAATCTATATATATATATATATATATATATATATACACACGAAAACAAACATCACACAAAACCCACCACCATTTCCTTACCTTTCGAAGGAGAAGAAGAATAGAGAATAGATCGGGTAGAGAGAGAGAACGACAGTAGCAGGTCAAAGGGAGAGAAAGAGAAAAATGAGGGAGGGTGGAAGGCCACTAGGGTTTTGGACCCCCATTTCCAAGTCTTGACCAACTTTGACCCCCAGATTGACCCACATTGACCCGACAGTTACGAAAGACTCGATGCTCGTAAAAACTTTTTAATGACATAATTAATCGTAACTTTTCTTTAGCTTTCCCATGACTATATATATGACTATATTAATTATTTAAAATTTCGTTTTGTTAAATTTTAAATGTTTTACAATTTTTGGCATTTCTATGAGACGACTAGTATTTCCTTTTATATTGAACTCTCGCATAAATTTTTCTGATACTAAATGCGCTTAATTCTTAAATGAACTTGAACTCGCTTAACTTTCGTCTTCAGTGGCTTATAATTACGCTCGAATATGACTTAATTTACTAAATTTTTATTCATTGGGTACATACATGAACGGAAAATGAACAATAGTCGGGACGCTCAGGTGACGGTTGTTACATCATTACCCCGTTAAAAGAATTTCGTCCCGATATTCAACTAGCACTAACCGTCCCGAACACTTAAAGATACTCCATTCTCCAATGAACTGCTCTTTCCCAAGTATATAATGGCCTTCATCCAAAATCCCAATGCAGTTAACACTTGTACACTTGATTTGCTCTAACTAATGAACTCATCAATAAGTGATCTTGAATGACTCCTCAACTAAATCTAATTGACTACTGAGCTGAATCGCGTTCTCTAGCACATGATGTGTCTCTCCAACCAAACACTTGCAAAGGCCTGACACGATGAAACATTATGTACACCACCAAGCTATTGAGGGAGCTTTGAACAATGAGTCACGAAACCTGTGGGTTATGGGCCCACCGCGCTTACGCTGTACGACCAGCCTGTTTCGCCACCTAGGACAACTTTATGTACCCCGGTCCTAGTTTTCTTTATCCTGATTGCACACTCTTCCAAGGCAGGGCCCAAAAAGTACAAGATCTTCAACTTTTAGGCCGCGACACTTACGCCTCTTTTATTGTAACCGTTGTCGCAGTCTTATACTATCTTCAGTTGTTCTTTGATTCGAACGGTCTTTTCTGTCATTTCCTGGATCACTTCAGGGTTAGGTAGCTATTTGACTCCAGCTTGAGAGAATGCAACTGACAATCTACACCTCGCTTATATAAAATGCCTTGAACAGTACACCTAGTAGGTTTGTATGATGACCGTCATCCTGAAGGAACTCTACTAGACCAAGGTGAGTACTCCAGCTACCACCTCATGTCCTTAATACACACCCTCAGCATATCCTCGGTATCTAAATTGTACGCTTACTCTGGCCATTGGCCTGGGAGCGATAGGTTACGCTCGTACACAACTGTGAACTAACACTTGCCGAGACGACTACCAACATCTAAGGGTGAATGAGTGTACTCTATAGGAATGCTCTTCATTGGTACATCATGCCTCGATATGACTTCCTTTACGCCGACGTCTACCAAAGTTTCCCTTTAAAATCCTCCTCGCAAACTTCCCATCGACGAGCAAACTCTAACATTCCCTGGATGATCACCAGAGTTACCTAATCATGGTTCCCATACTATGTCGCCTTCAGTTACACAAAAGAATTTTTCTACTGCACATACTCTCCCTGAAAACTTCCAATACTCGGTCTAAATCTGTATGCATGTTACGCATTAGCGAAAGGGAAACCATGACGTTTCTCTTCAATCTTACCTGTCAATATCATCCTCGTATATCGACACACATCACATACACCTTGAATGCACTAAATGCTCTCCCTTATACACCTCATCCATCGATAATGTATGACCGTAGAAACTCGCAATTCTTTCCAAGATGACACATGCATTAGTGGCTCCACTAAACATCACAGTCCTTTCTCAGAAAGTCTCTTTTCTATCCTAGCTTCTGATTGCGCCTCCATTATCCCATCTCTACACCTCTTTGCACTGCTAAACTCATGGCACGTACTTGTCTCAACTTAGCTCCTTTCCTCCAATTTATTGACCCATTCGAATGTTCCATCTTTCTGAGTTAACCGTGTGACTGGTTGAGCTATCATTGAGGAACCTTCAATGAACCATCTATAGAAACCTGCCAGACCAAGGAACTGTCTGGCCTCCACCGGTGTCTCAAGTGTCCTCCAATTCTTCACCAACTTAATCCGACACAGACCATTTAAACTCACTCCTCGTTCGACATGACACACTGGCATGATCAAGTACTTCCGCTACGTTTGAACATGCACCGAATGTCCAGAATTTACAAATGCACACTGGACAACCATGACATACGAACACACACCAGACGACCACCAAATACACACGTGTACCAGACGGTCACTTAATATGAATGCGCACCAGACAACCACTACATATGATCACACGCAAGAATGCCCACAAAATTCGACCACTCACTAAATGACCACTCCATATGATCACGCACTAGGTGTCTACAATATATGAACACGTTCTAGATGACCACCTTAGCACACAGACATGCACACAACCACTTCGACATTCAAAAATGTACAAGACAACTTTTTCTTTCTACCAAACAATTCTGGAGCTTCCCATGGCAAATGACTGGGACGAATACAACCTCCATTATGATATTCTCACAACCGAACTACCAAATTTTCACGTTTTAGATGACATTCGCCTATAAGAAACTTGTTCCATCGAGGCTGTGTTAAGAACAAGATCACTGCAAAACTCAGCTGCTGCGACAGAGTCAACTGGGTGACCTGTCAGGAACGACACCCTGGAATTTACGTATGACGCAAACATTCCCCAAATTATCTTCCATACTCCAAGCGCTATTGCGAAGTCTCTCATGCAACTCGTACCGCTTCATTTGAACTGTTAGGACATCCTTGCTAACCGAAAGATTCTCATGACCATTGTACACTCCAGGACTGCGTCGACACTAAGCATCCATCCTCGTCCGACAAATCAAAGCAACCCAACATGAATAGACCCGAACATGTAAAGATGGGTAGTCAATAAGAACTAATGTACAGGAGCAATTGACTATGTCTAGTCATCCCACTGATAGCTATTGCAACGCCAATGTACCTGAACAAATGTCTCTGCCTAATCAGACTAACTCATTACCAGCCATTCAACACTAACGTACACATACATAGAACTCAACCTAATAAGGGCAATAGATCAGTTGCCATGCGACTATAACCGTCATTCTGGTCAGGAGCACGACATCTGGGTGATGCCCAAAAGAAAGCACGTACAACATCAACTCCTATCAACGAATTAGATTCATTTAAGGCGCAAGGTAAAATGCAGAGCTAAATAAGCTTTGGGGCAGTAGAATGACAGACGTAAAAGTTTGCTTTACCTAGTCAACACACATTCATCGAAAATAACTGATCACTAGATTACATGAAGTTCGAGCAAAAGATAGGCTTGGTAGCGTTCATGCCACACAATTTAACCATTACCAAGAAAAATTACATCCATACAACGTCCGAATACTACATCTATGATAACACTATGCCACTGATACGCGTGTCAGTAAAGCAGCCATTAGTAAGATCACAATGCCCACTGTCCATTCAAGATGCCTCATTCTCTGCTCCATTTGTTCCCTCCGTTCCCTTTCCTTGATCGCTTGCGCCCGTAGTAATTCAACCTCGTGATAAGCCTGACGGATGTTCCGGTCATGGTGCTCAAAGACCTGGGCATGATGTGGTAGTCGAGAATCCAGTACTGGGATACGACGAATCTCATTCGGTATGACTCCCATAGCATGATCGATGGGTATGCCTGTCACTATTCGCAATGATCTTTCTCCGTTTGTCACTCTTCTCGCAAAGTCTTCCTCCACTGTATCCACAAAATGATAGTCGACACCACCACTGGCTCGGTGGTCTTGTGGAAGATACGCAGCCTGTTCTGCCATGCATCGTTGATAAGACTCCATGACCGACGTACTTGGTCTGGGGCTTGCGAAAGTGAATCTTCGGGTGCGGGAAATGCTCATCGTGTTGATGTTTCCGTTCACAGTGCTACTCTGTTCCTCGCTTGATCGCTGGTCTTGAAACACTCTTACGTTCGAATTTTGCAACATGTTGCTTCTGCGCGAAGGAAAAGTCGTCGTTCAGCTCACACGATAAACGGGGTAGAAGGCCACTCTAATCGTTCTAGCTTAAGCACACCGCACGCGTTCTAATTACCCTAGATGGTAGGTACCCTAATTTATTCTCATAAGGACTCTGTCTCGAGCTTAATCAAATCCCGACATCACTACAAAGGTACCACTAAGGCATTAAGCATCTTACTAACGAACATACTCGACTTTTAACATTATGAACTCTATTATGAACTCGCCCTAACCAAGGAATCCTACGAAAGCACTATCACTACAGATGCACCACTAATATATCATAGCTCAATATACTATAAATCATCGTAGTTAGAATATGGTCCGGGTATAGTTCCTACTTTCAGCGTGCATTCGATGCTTATATATAGGGTATACCAGACGCTAATCCACCACATCTCGTGCACACTAAAAGCATACCGGGATCCGGTTCTGAAATACTTTCGATACATTGGTAATGTTTATATATAGGGTGTACCAACGGCTAACCCACCACATCACCAATATATCTTCGGTATTTCAGTTTACCTTCCATACTCAACTACACATGTGCAATCCATGATACTAGTAACTTTCGCATAGCATGGCAGTAATCGTAGAATCGTTGATCAGGCGCTTCTATGATATTGCCATGCGATACTCATTATTGCCATCACTTCATTTTGCTCTAAACAAATAAACAAAACCAACCAATCATTCAATCACAACAAGATGCACATGCACATGAACACATAAACACTTGAATGCCAACCAATATGAACATGAACACCGACATAGTGTATATGACCAACAATCCACGTATGAACTTGAACACATATCGCACAAATATGTACATGAACGTAACCATGAGTGACGTTTGCACGTCAAGAATGCACACATAAAATCCTATTACGTACGCTACATGTGGTGCTTAGGTTATAGCCTAGGTAAACCACCTAATTCTCTATAACCACAGCTCTAATACCATTATGTAACACCCCAACTCTGCGGAATCATGGGATGTCACTAAATGCACAGCACGACATGAAATTACATAATGAACAAGTACTTTATCAAGTACGAATACATCACAAAACGAATGAACATGCACGAGTCTATACATGACACAAAATGTTTTACAATGAGCGACCCTAAACAGGTAGCAAGCAAGGCATGTAGCCCAAAGGTCCAAGTCCATCCATGCTCCTGCTCTAGCTACCTTTGCCTAGTCTAGCCTGATGACCTGAAAAGTATACTAAAATATGTCAACACGAGGTTGGTGAGTTCGTAGGTTTTTATGAACAAAAGTGTTTGTTATGATAAGAAAACGTTTTTGTCAAATCTGTAAGAACGTGAAAAACTTTGTCGATTCTTTATGAACATATGATTCTGTACAATATAATAGAGCAATGAGTTACATACCAAATGTCTTGAACATACATACACATAAGCACGCAAACACACAATATGAACTTAATGCACACAACGGCCAGGAATAGTGCCGGAAACGCATCCCAAGGCCACTAATGAACGGGTCCCATGAACACAGGCCGACTTGGTACCAAGTAATGAACATGAACATGAACATGAACATGAACATGAACGATCCACGTGTACCACATACACGGATTATGAACAAATGCCTCCACAAATGATGTACATGACCAATCCACATGCACCAGGTGCATGGATTATGAACAAGTAACTCTAAAATGAACAGCTCAATTAACAGTATATATTGTACGTAATAAAAACAGCAATCGACAAACTTTTAGAAAAACATTTGTATACTTTTCACCCCAAAATCATATAAAAAGAGGGGCAACGCAACTCACCTAAGATGATGAAAAAGCACAAATAACCTATCACAATGATCTTGAACACGAATGGTCAATATCAGCCTACTGTATGCACTCGAACAATCCAAACGTCTCACACTGCCACAAATCACACCATAAGTACCTGAACTTAATTGTAAATGCCTATGCCCTATACTAGTGTCTTAAGAAATGCCATTATGTCTCGTTTAATGTCAATGTACTTTATTTATGTCGTTTATTCATTATGAAAACATTTTAGAACTCATATAACTTAACTATTATTCATACGTAGATGTTCCTTTTAGGTTAGTCGTTCAAAAGATGTCAAAACCTGTTATATACGTGTGTTAGTAGTCTTTGACTCGTCCCACTTGGCCATCAAGAAAATATGTAAAATCGCATAATGTGTTGCTTTTAAACTTTAATTTAAGTTATTAAATTTATAACGAGAAAACGTTCGTTTTAATGTTTATGTCTCGCCATTTACTTTCACGAAATGTCCATGGTGAAATACTTTAAATATTTTAATCCTAAATGTCGTTAATTATTATTGTAAAAACGTCCAATTAAATTAGTCTTAAAGAAAATACTTTTAAGGTTTTATAACTTGACGAATGTTATTATAGAATGTCCATTTTATCCATTTCGCTTTTAATGTGTCAATTCTTAATTCGTTGAATAAATGGTAATTCGTTATTAGGTTCATTTTAATGTCACAATTAAGATGTCATTTACATGACATTTGTCATCACCATTAAAATGTCCGTTTTAGTATCGCTTTATGTACGTCAGTTGTCGTTCACGCTCGATCAAATGTCCAACTTATTTGTATCCAATGTTGTTTGAACTTATTTATATATGTCCGGCTTATATTATCCCATCTATTTAAATCATCAAAATTTATTATTAACCCGAAAGACTAAAACGTTAACGGAAACTCGAAGATTATAAGCTCGATAGTTATGAACCCGAACGAAATACTTGGTACCCGAATCACAAGCTTGATAGATAGCCGTTGCACACACACATACAATCATTGTACACACACACTACACACACTGTACACATTCCCACACACACACAGAGTACAACTTCACACACACACAGAGTACGGAATCAGAAAAAGAACAGAAAGAAAAGAAACGAGCAAGACCAGAAAAAGAAAGAACAGAAAAGAAAAGGAGAAGATATACGCGGTCAACAAAAGTCAACGCGCAGGTCTTCTCTCATACGTGCTAACGTCAGCATGGGGAAAATAGTCAACAGCGGAGGATTCCTCCGTGGAACGCAGAGATGAGCAAATTTCTGGCTGCGTATAACTCGACCACGCAGAAAATGAGAAAGAAAAGAAGAAGAAGAAGGAACCTTCATCGGCCGTTGACCGGCATTGACCATGAACCCCAAAGGAAGATCCGAACAGATCTAACATCCAACACACACGATTTAACGTTATATAACAACCCCATTCATTAATGTGACAACCGTCACCTGAGCGCCTTATCCGTCCGTGTTCTGGATCGCCGTCGTCGTACTAATTTTAAACAAATGACTTTATTAATGCTGAAAAATGACTTTGATCGTCGTACGACTCGTTAAGTCCGTACAAGTGGTTGGAATCGTGGATTCGCAAGCGTGGTTAGAAAAGAGTTCTGGTTCGAGTTCGAGTTCGTAAGGAAGAATACTAGTTGTCTAAAGAAATGCCAAAATAAAAATGTATATATTTTATGAACGATAAAATATGTCAAGTTTATAGTCGTTACGGGCGTAAATGGAAAATAAATATTTCGGTGTCAGTTATATGTTTTAATGAGATTCGAGTCAAAAGACTTATCTAAACGAATGGTTTTCCGGGTAAAACTGTAAAGTCTTGCGAGAGTCTAAAGTGGGAGTATAAAAAGGCTCCAACCTCTCATTCCTTATCCATTCCAAGTTCTCACTCTCTCTCACTACTTTCTCTCTCTAGAAATCTTGCAAACCTTTGATCTAAACTCGTTTGTGGCTCGATTGGTAAGTGTTTTATGTAATCTATTGCTCGATCTATCCTAGAAATGCCTTGAATCTTCTTGTTTTTCTAGAAAAAGAGTCAAACACGTATCTAGGGCTGTCCACGATTTCCGAGGTCCAAAAACTCATGATTCGAGTCGTTTTTCGTATCAAAACTTTAGGGGTTTTATTTATCTATCACTTGGGTCGATTTCTAAACTAAAAACGTGTTGTTTTGTTGGATAAAAAGCTAAAATCGCGACTGTGGTACTGTTCTAATTAAGGTCGCACGATCTTGGCTTTGCCAAGATCGTGTCTCACGTTTTGTGTTGTCCAAATCCTAAGTTCGCACAATGTAAAACTTTTCAAGTGTTATATGTCTAAGTTGCACGATCTTAGCTTCTTGTTTCGCACGAGCTTGGCCAAAATCGTATTCCAAAATCGCATCTAAAATCGCACGACTTTGGGTCGTACTTTGCACGACTTTAGGCTTCCAAGATCGCACGATCTTGGCTCTCTTTGCACGATGTTGACTTCTGCTGACTTGGTCAACGCGATTTTAGACTGAAAGCTGACTTTTTGTACGTTTCTGAGTATCCGTTGTTCGTCCCTTATCGATTTAAATCGCTCTCGAAAGACTAAACGGTTAAACATATGTTAAAACGATTTGAAAGCAAAAGACTTTATAACATGACTTAAGGTTTAAAAGCGACACATTATGAGACTTTAAAGACTTTTCTGATAAACCTTAAGTGCACGAAACAAATGTTTTACGCGAGTTCAATGGCATTTCTAGGGACACTAGTTTAGACTTAAATGTTAGCATTTGAGCGAGTACTTATTGATTGAGTGATTAATGAACATTATAGAATGATCGATTGTTATAGTGTGATCAAGACGAGGACTGTACAACTGCATGGACAATACCTATCGTCTACAAGACTTGGCGTGGGAGACGTTGCCGTTACTTTCAGTAACGATCAGGTGAGTTTTGTAGCCCCCTTTTTATCGTTTTCGGGGTGGAAAGATACTTAAATGTTTTATAAATGTTATGCCTTAGGCATAGCTTCATTTTCGTACTAAAAGGTAATGTGATGTATTGTAGTACAGACTAGACAGACCTAGTATAGTCTTAGTACAGACATACTTATGAAGTCGAGACTTAGATTGGCCTAGTTCTTATGTGTTCTAGTTCTTACGTGGTCTAGTTCTTAGATTGGCCTAGTTCTTATGTGTTCTAGTTCTTATGCGGTCTAGTTCTTAGCGTGATCTAGTTCTTATATGGTGTAGCTCTTATATGTGGCCGAGTTCTTATGTGGTCGAGACTTGGATTGGTTTAGTTCTTATATATGGTCTAGTTCCTATGTGGTCGAGTCCTTAATGGTGTATTGTGTGTGGATGAGTCTTATGTGTTTGGATTTGTGGAAGGAGGTCTTGCTCTTGCTCTTGCTTGTGGGGTCGCGCCCTACAAGTTTGGTATGTAGTTCTTGCTCTTGCTCTTGCTC
>JAOEHQ010029857.1:0-24238 GCA_025447715.1 Asclepias incarnata | reverse complement strand
TTTGTTGACCAAAAGTAAAGTCCAACCAAATCTAATTTGTTGACCAAAAATAAAGTCCAACCAAATCTAATTTGTTGACCAAAAATAAAGTCCAACCATATTTAACCATCTTCAACCAAAAATTAATTCAACCTTTCAAGTTCAAAAACTTCTTACAATGAACCGAATTTAATCCCATTAAACACTTAACATTTTTCTCTTGATAATCTTGACAATCTTGACCGAATTTGATCATATTACTATGATCATTTTCGGTCCAAAACTAACACAAACAACACCTTTTTAATCAACAAATGTAACCCTTTTTCTAATAATAACAACATTTCTTTAAACATTACTATAATCTCAACACAACTTTTTACTAGAAAAACTAGTAAAACTTTGAAGAAAAGCGTAAGTTTTGCCATATAAAACTTATTTCAAACTTAAGAAAATATAAAAGTTTTGATTAGAAAACACTTAAAAACATCATTATACCTTGATATAATCACTTGAAACAACAAAATAATCCTCCTTTTTGATGATATAGAACCGAAATTAAAGAAAAAATATAGAGACTTTGTATTTTTACACACACTAAAATGGAAATATTAAATGACTAACTTGCATGAAAAACATTATATATGCCTAACCTTGTCTTGACACCTAGCAATGAGTAAACACACCTTAAGCCAAGAATGGGACAAGTGTAATTGTCATGCAAATAATAGTATAATATAAATTAGTGGAGAATCTCATAGCTTATATTATTAATTTCGGTCAACACTCCTTATTTTCGGCCAACATGACCGAAAATAAACTAAACAAAATAATACGCGCAACAAATTATTCGATAACTGATTTTTATGGCATTTCATAGTTTCTAATCTCTGTTAAACATATAAAAACTTAACTCGAGTTTACACTGATCAACACTCGAGAAAACAAGCTCTGAACAGAACGTACAACAAACAAGTCTTTCTAGACTTAACAAATCACAATCCAAGATTAAAGAACGATCAAAAGCCCAGAACAGAACGTACGACTCGTGACGGTTGTCACAGTATGCATCTGTGATATCTGTTAAGGATTTACCTCATAAGAATGAAATCTTATATACTGTTTAACAAATTAATGCAAAGGCTTGATCACTACAATATATCTGAAACAAAGCCTTGATCACTATACGCCCTTCTATGTTAGGTGCATGGGTTTGTGTTGTGTTTTTGACATGTTAGCTAAACTTGACAAACTACTCTTTGATAGTTTTTGTTGCAAGGTCTTAGGGCTTTACATAGGATTCAAAAAGATATGGGACACATCACATCTTCACATGTTGAAGAAGTGTCCCGTTAAAAAGAATATCGAGATGAATTTCATTGAAACTTTTCAATTGTAGCTCATCCTTTGCATTATTTTTTTAATACAATTTCTATCTATCTCATTGATCAACAAAAATCCGTTCAATGGTGGCATAAGGAAAATGATAAAGGTAAAAATGATGCTGAGAATGCAATGAGATTCAAAGACAAATTGGTTGAGTGATGGAGTAAAGGAAATAATAAATGCAAAGATGGTACTGAGAATGCAAAATGATTCTTATTATTGTCACGCTTAAACCCGTTATCTTTATTGAGCCTGTCATTTTATGCTCAAACATCATCTTTATTATTGCTACATGTTATGTTTGTAACACATTATATCATTGTTATCGAATGATCCTTATTAATTTTAATAATATATCATTGTCATATTTTTTTTTATAATTGTTACATATATGTTCGTAACATATGATACCGTTCTTATTAGAATATCACTATCAGTATTGATATACTTATTGTTATACATGTTTTGTTATTTCTAATAATATAGTAATTGTTATAAATTTAAATAATATTTCTTTTTAATCGTAAACAAATTACGACCGCAACAAAGCACGGGGTAACTAACTAACTACCTCGTTATTACAAATATGGATCTTAACTCTTAAAAAGTAATTTTAACCGATAGTTTTATACCTTTAATTAAAAGGGTTGAGATCATCTCAAGTTGTTTCTTTCAAGTTCCTTCAAGTTAAACTAATTAAAATGCTCTAAACATGATTAAGGGTCCATCATTAAGTAAATTTAAGACACCACTATTTTTTCAATCTCAGAAATTTCAACTTAATGAAAACTTAAACTTGAGGATCTCAACCCTTAACTAAAAGTGCTCGAGATTTGAGAGTTCCTCGCCACCGATCCACCAAACTGCTATTTTACTCTCTTATTAAACACTTTTTACTACTTTAATTTGATTATGATCACACACTTAAACTTGGATTGTCACGCTATTAATATATAAGAAAATGGCGAATTTATTCTTAACCCTGTATATTTTCTTGTCATTAATTTTAGTGGTAGATAAATTATTTTAATTTGACGGAACATTTTCGACTACTCAATAGAACCATATCTATATCCACTCTCCTTGCTAATATCGTGGACCATAAACGTACTTTCCGACTACCAAAACCTTCATATTTGCTACCGTTACATAGGACGGATGACCCTTTTAATTAGCTTAATTCAGCTATAAGTGTTACTAACATGAACATGGAGTGCGCCAATTTTAAGAGTTATAGTCGTATTATATTACGGTGATCATATGCTATCGGTTTGAATTTATTAACATATATCAACATCCCGTCAAGAAATGTTCTCATATGCCAAGTATGTTTAAGTTTAAAACAACCGAAATAATATATATGAATTTACATGTATACTATACAAAGTGTTAAACTTAGAGTAAAGAGGTAGAAATCCTCTGATTCCATGTACTGTCTTGGTATCCAGAGCGCACACCACATAGAATTCATGCCCGGTGACTCGTCATTCTTACACATGGATCACAAGATATAATTTCTCCACTTGCCTTTGACGAGTTTCGAACCTGTGACTTGCAGTCTTTATCTGTAGACATATGGTGACGGTATCACTTTATCTATTGATTGATTGGTACAAAGTGTTAAACTTTAATTACCTTAGAGTATTACATTTTTTTTTAATGGTCTTTATATACACGTACACTAGTATATAATGTAAGGTAGCCTCCATCATCAAAGGGTATATTCAAAGCATTTTAATTACAAATAATTAACACATGCATATAAGTTCGATGGACCACTCCATTCAGATCGAGACTTGACATATGCATTAACCTTGTGGTAAAATAAACTGCACTTACCAACCCTGGACAATAATTTCCTCATTTTTTGCGTGGCGTTACTAAGTACATCGAGTATAAATATTGCATTTGATCGAACCAATATATAATTATTAATTAAGTTATATATCTTTCAATTAATTAATATTAATATATATATTATAATTCTAGAAATGGCATTACATACTGAATCCTTAGAGCCACCAACAACCACTTGTTTCGACAATGGAAGCTACAGGGTGGGACAGATAAGTGTGCGTAAATCTTCGGGTTCAATACCAAACCCGCCTTTGTTCATTGTTTACCCTAAGGAAAAAGGGAGTTATCCCGTTATACTCTTTCTTCATGGCTTTTCGATACCCAATCGTTCTTACAGCGATCTTTTCGAGTTTATAGCCTCTCATGGTTACATTATCGTTGCTCCAGGACAGACTTTGGTATTTCTCGACCGATCTCTTTATATATATATATATTATTAATATATTTGTGAGGCTATATCACACACACTGACACACATATATATTATGCATTATTGGTTTTTTTGTTTTTTTTTTTGTTTGTTTATATATATCAGTTTGGCTTTGTAACGGCTCTATGTATATGCTCTGCGGTTGGTGATGTGGAAGATGCAGCCGAAACAGCTAACTGGATAAGCAATAACAAAGGTGAAAACCTCCAACTTGTTCTCCCACAAGATGTATCACCGGATCTCGACAAGGTAGCTCTAGCCGGCCATAGTAAAGGAGGGAAAGCAGCATTTGCGCTAGCGTTAGGGCATGCTAGTACAAGCCTCAAATTCAAGGCCTTAATTGGGTTAGATCCTGTTGCAGGTCGAGATAACGCCAACAGGCTCGAACCCAAAATCTTAAACTATATACCACAAAATTTCAACTTGGATATGCCTGTAGCCTTGATTGGGACAGGCTTAGGTGATGATGGATGTTGCGGGTGTTTTCCACCCGCAGCACCCTGGGGATGCAACCATCCCTTTTTCTTTAACGAATGCAAGCCTCCTTCTTGTTATTTTGTAGCTAAGGACTTTGGTCACATGGATATGGTAGATGATTGGTTGGTTAGGTTATCTGGTATGTTCATATGCAAAACCGGAAATGGTTCGATAGCCGATATGAGAAGAGCTTGTGGAGGCATTTTTGTTGCCTTTCTCCAGGCTTATTTATTTGATGATGATGAAGATCTCACTACCATCGTTGATTCACCCAATTTGGTTTGTCCTATTAAGCTTGATCCAGTTTTATGGATTCAATCATGAAAGCTAGCTTTGACTGTAGTTTTTAAGATTTTGTAATAAAATTGATTCAATTATCTGTCATTGTATGTTATTATCTTTTTTGTTGTTGACGAGGATTCGCGCACTGCTGTGGCTTAACTCTTTTCTTTTTTTTAATTTTTAAAAAGGGGTGAATTACTCGTGAATGTCGGGGATCTAGCATACGTTGTTTTAATCGGGTCCGCATTAAAGAGCCCACTTACAAAATAGATCTCCATTTTAAACCTCTCGATGAGAAACCCTGTCAATAGATTTGAGAATTTGAGCTACTGAAAAAAACGATTTACCTTCAAAGTTCCAACACCAATAATCTTCATCATTGGTACAACTCTTGACAATGGTTGAATTGTAGATAACTTATTTGGTTCCACTTTTTGTCTAGGTTGGTATCCTTTTAAGTTTTTGTCTCTCAAGTTGTCCCAACTTACTAATTTTGTGAGGGTAAAAAGATATTGGTTATGTGTTTTAATTAATGGTGAACATTTATTTATATGTTTAAAGCTTTTTGATTAGTTAAGTCTTATCGGCTTAAATAATTTTAATTTGAGAGTATCACAACTCATTTTCTCTTTATACCCATACACATATATTGAACCCATGTTAATGAGGGTGAACTTAGTCAATTAAGCGGTGAGTTCTTAGACTATCAGAGTATCAGGAGCAGGGCTTCCTTTGGGAAGCCTCAAACTCACCATCAATCGTCATATGGCACCTAGTCATCAATGGGGCATTCCTTCACTTTTTTCCGGAGCAAGGCTTCCTTGGAACGCCCCTCTAGGGACCCACCATTTATTTAATTAAATAAAACTTTAATATATTAATAATATAAAATAATAAAAAGTTGAAAAGTGTGAATGTATCCAAAACATATGCAGCGTTCTAAATCGGACGAAGCAGACATACTTTTGGACCGGAACGCCCCCATGGGCAATGTAGCAGGCTTCCTGGGGCGTTCTATGTGCTTTTTGGGCGTACCATCGAAAGAGAACGCTTTACTCCGTATAGCCTTAGGTTTACTATGAGTTAAATATAAAAGAGAACTCAAAACAAACTAAAATAGGTGTGTGGTATAAATCAAAACGAATTATATTTATATTACAAACAGTTTTAATTTTTTGTATGTAGTTTTCAGTGATTGTGAACTATGGGGTTGGTTATTGTAAAATAAGTATTAAAGTAAAACAAATATGATAAGATCTTGACCATTGGATCGAGATAAAACTGATGCACGGAGATTCATAGAGCACAACTATATACACTGATGTACGAAGATTTTCATGATGCACAACGATTTTTAGTTAAGAAAAAATGATTGTTTTATTTGTTTTACTTTAATATTTGTTTTCGTTGAACCAGAACCTGTGAACTATTACTAATTACTAATACTAATTACTAATTAAAGTTCATTATTAGAATTAATCATTAATACTATTAACTTTATTATTACTATATCATTATTTTACATGATATTTATTATTACCAAAGCTAGCAATTCATCAATAAATGAAGTGGTATCCGTTACGAATGCAGTTTTAGCCCATATATACGGGGTGGAATGGTGGGGATCTATTGTGGTTCCAAATATATGATGCATTTCTTTACTTTTTTTTTTATTATTATCAAAGCTAATTGGATAAAACAATTAAACCGTTGAGATGAATGAGTATAGACCTATTGGCTATTGTCTATTCACCAATTTGCATAATTTTTTTTATTTTTCTCGTCAATAAAACATAAGTTTTAGTTATGAATGAGTCGAAATCTCACCCTATTCCAAATTAATTATATGCTTCATTAACTTACCTTTAGCATTTTTAAAAAAGAACATGACAAAACGGTGCACTTGGGATTTGGGCTGGTAACTCATGTGATGCAAATTTGCCACAAATATCAGAATATATATTATTACGTGATCCTCCAAACAAAAGGTTCCACACACACACACACACAAACATACAACATTACAACGTTTTTTATTTCACCACCTATATATATATATAGTCAAAACAGAAAATACCCAACCACCATGATCCCCAAACTAACAAGGCGGAGGGGGAAGGTTGCACTTGCCCGGTAAAGCAATAGCTAGCCCTGGGTCGATTCCAAGAGAAGGCAACATGACCGAATCCTTGTACGAACACAAACACTTAAGATCGGCTCCAGAAACTGCCTTACAACAATCTGGGGTTGGTTTAGCTGGGTTAGGATTTGTCACCGATGGTTTGCAAGACATCAAACCATCCTCGGTCATATTGCATATTTCGACCGCTTCTAACCCATTGATCACAACTAGGAACACACAAAAAACTACAACCGGAGCTTTTGCCATCACCATTATTCTATTAGAAAGTTTTGATGTTACTTTGTAGTTTGTATGGTCACGAGTTGTAAATGGATTGTATTTAAGGGCTTGAAGTACAGCCCAAAGTAATTAGACCCGTGAAGGAAAAAACCAAATGAGAATGCTGAAATCTGAATCACGGATTCACGGGTGTGGCGTGGGCCCGTGGTTTGGGCTGGGGTCAAGCCATGTTATTTTGTGTGTTTTTCAATATATAATAAGTAATAAAAATGTTACGGACCCGGATAATATATCGTGATAAATGATAATTGACATATTATCTCAGGATATTCAATATAGTATGATCATACAACACCTTAAATATTTAGTGATAGCACAATTAAAAAATATGGTGTACGGATCATCACTTCATATTATAATTATATTATAAAGATTCTACATTATTTGTTAAATTACTTAAAATTTTAAGATACAAATTGACTAATATACTCTTATAACATAAAACTTAATTTATATTTCTTAAGGATTTAGTCAAACTTTCTCATTTATATAATTACCAACTTAATTTTCTATAATTTATATTTCATAATTCTTAATTATGAAAATCATATTTTAAAAAACTATCTATAAAATTAAATGAATCTTTTTCTAGCAGTTATAATATACAAAAAAATACGATATAAGTTATGCATAACTTAAGTTTTTTGTTAACAAGATCATTTATTAATAAAAAGATTTAGTTCATCATAATATTTTCTATTTCTAAAATGATGCAAGTATTATTAAAAATCATTGAGCACTGTAATCGAAGTGATAGAATTAGTATGAGATTTATAATGACATGTATCTATAACACTATGTTCTCGAGTTTATTTTAAAAAGAAATGATTATCAAAGAATATAAAATAAGAGAAAAGAAGAGATGGAAATGACAATCATTTCATTTTCTTTCCAATCATCCCATTTTTTTTTGGAGGAAAGGATTATATAAAAAAAAAAAACTAGAAAATCCTTTCATTACATTTCATAAGTTTCGTGACAATGGTAATAAGAAGAAGACGAGTTATGGGGTAGGGAGTGGGCCAAAGATTGTTTCAACCAATAAATAAGGAGAAAAGTTTGTTTAGTTTTTGTTTTGTTCTTTTTAATAAATAAAATATGTGATGAAGAAGTGTGGAGAAGGTGTCATTGACAGTAGTGTGTCAGAGGATGAAAAATGATAAAGTAATAATGTAATGCTAATATAGCAGTGGAGAAGATGGTGACATTGTCACAGACCTAACACACCCAAACCAGTATAGTGGGTAAACTTATTTATCAAATTAGTATAATTTCAAAATATTTACCATTGGGTTAAAAACTAATTTAATATTATACTAAAAAGATTGTCTTGTGTTTCAATGTTACCATTTATTTTCATCTTCAATTTCATATTCTACAAAAACATCATCCATATTAATTTTATCTTCTAAAACATTATTAGCATCAAAATTGTTCACAACAGCAGCCCGAGATATTATATTGAAATCTTCATTTTGAGTCATGTGCAAACTACAAATGAAAACAAAAAAATACAACAAAAAGGGCAATTGCAGACGAAAAACCAAATGTTTGTAATATTATCGTGTTTTTCATGAATTCTGATATTCCGTTTGCCTCAGCTCTATCTTCCTACATTACATACCAACAATATAATTTAAATTATATATCAACAACAACAACAACGATACCCAAATCCCGCATAAGCGGAGTATGAGAGAGGTATGATGTAGACAGTCTTACTCCTACCCAAAGGTAGAGAGGCTGCTTCCAGAAGGACCTCCGGTCTAGGGCTTTCACCCTTGAAAAAATTCTCGACAGCAAAGCAAAGCCAAGCCGAAGAGGAAGACTCTCAGATCTAGAGAGAATCTAGAGAGAGATATAGAAACATATATAACTTCAGCCATCTATAAATCATAAAACTATTAATTAATTCGCTACATATACATATATAATATATGTAACATAAGTTTAATTAGCTCTAAATTCCTACATTATAAAATCAATTATCACATTCAATATAAGATAATATTATACAAATATTTCAACATATATATACATATGCATATATACACATGTATATATTTCAGATTCAACAAATTTGTAAATATTGATTTACCATAGCATGAAAGTAGGCACCAACACCATAATCATGAGAAGCAACAAACACATGATCAGAGTTGGGGGCGGTATTATAAAAAAAATCCGAAAGGGGCAAAATTTAAAAAATCATGAAAAAAAATCCAAGAGGGGCAAAATTTTAAAAAACCCATAGGAAAATTTAAAAAATTCATGAAAAATTTAAAAATATATTGCAAAATTTAAATTTTGAGGGGGGGCATTAGCCCCCTTTGCCCCCCCCCTTGGTACCGCCCTGATCAGAGCCATTGGCGACAGTCTGATACGCAGAGCTATGAGAAGCAAATGGTAAACCCTTTTTTTATTTTTAAATTTAATAAATATAACGTTAAATTAGGTTTTAACCCACAATGATAAATAATTTTAAAACTATACTAATTTGGTAAATAAGTTTAATCACTATGCTAGTTTGGAGGGAAAAAACCTCAAAGAAAGGAGTCCTGTGGATGCAGTCCACTTAGTTTTGTCAAGACCATTAACATAACAACAATCTGAAATACAAGTCATCGAGATTCTTTGAACAAAGGGAAATAAATCTTCATTATCTTTGATCTTTTGCATGTCCTCGTAAGAGAAGAATGAATAATTCTATTGTGCCATTTCCATATAGCCCAAGTTACCACCGAACAAACTCCATGGAATGCTTTTGCAGCACTACAAGAAAAAAGGGTTTTGGCGACGATATATGTCGTCGCTATATACTTCGTTTGTCGTCACTAAAACTACGTCGCCTAAAGTATTAAATGTTATTTGGCGACGACAATGTCATCGTTAAATGATTTTCTGGTTAATTTATTTATCATTTAGTATATCATTGGCAATTTGGCACGACAAATTGTTGTCGCAAAAAGTTCGTCTCCTAAAGTGTTATTGTAAGTCTCTTATTCAAACCAGAATTTTGTGTAGCCATGCATGAACAATCTGATTGACAGAAGACGGGAGCGGGACTACGGAAATCCAACACCACAAGGCCCAAACCTTTAACCAATGTGGTCTGACCCAATGTCCATGAACAAATTGCAGAAAAGGTGGTTAATTTTCTCCTCATCAGCTTCACATAAAGGACAGGATGACATTGAGGACGCGTAGGAAGTTCATCAAAAACAACTCTCCAAGAGCATATATTCACCTTATCGGGATCCAAGAATTCCAGAAATGATGTTGATCACTGATGCAGCTTGATAACAACGCTCTGATTGAACAAGATTTGAAAGGGATTTCACTTTGAATTGGCTGGAAGGATCAAGACATTGCCTCCAATAGTCCGTAGCACATGTACAAAGTGACAAGTTTCCCATAGAAGATAATAATATGTTTACATCATTCAAGGCTCTACCACTTGGGGCAACCCAACATTCCCAATTAACCCCACCCATCCAATTTGGCAAGTTCAAAATCATCAAAGTCTTAATTCCATACCACCATAAGAACTTTATTTATACATTAGTTTGACACAACAAGTCAATAACTAGTAAACACTTATATATTTATAGGTTTTGATGATGATAGATTGATATTACTTTGACATACTTACAAATTCCTAATACAACTATAAATATGGTTTTCTATTATAACTTTGATGAAAAGTTAAGAATGAATGAAGGAAAAAAAAATAAAAAAAAATACACTCATTGGATTGTTTTCTTCCTCATCCACAATTTATCAATCAATTCAGTTTAAAAAAACAAAGGCATCGTGATGTCGATTTTATACTCTTGATCATTTTGATAAGTACATTCATGAGATGTTGAAAGATGAAAATTTTACACGATGGAAGAACATCTGAAAACTCTCTAATATTATGATGTTGCGTATTTGTTTTAAATGTTACGTATTTTATGTTGTTAACAATCAAACTGAAAACTCATAGCAGAAACCCGAATCGTAAACCCGAATTTTTTTTCTTTAACTTGAGTACGAAATTTTCTTTTTTATCGCTTTGTGCATATTCTAATACGATTTCCTGGATACACCGCTGGATGAGTTACAAAAATTGACCAAATTGTATGTCAGCAGTTTTTTTAACTATAACAAATATGCTTGTCCTAGTACACTTGTAAGAGCAAACGGATATTGTCTATGTCGTCGATCAGGCGTCCGTCGCTCGGCAATCAAATATATTGCTCGACATCATCTATTCAGTATTGGCATCGATCTTGGCCTCCCAAAGTTGATCAATTTCTCTTTTTTTTCCCTTTACCTCTCACACATTAAATAAATTTTATAGAATGGATGTCGCTAGTAGTCATGGGTCATCCTACAACAATAACAAGGTAAAGATGATTTTATGGCTAAAAAATGACGTGACGTTCATTTGGTTATTTTGGGTTGTCCGGCACTTAATATTTTAATACACCATAAATATAAGGAAACTGATATTCGTACGATTTATTTTGATACTTTTACCACAATCATGCGTTATTAACTTGTACAGTCTGCTTTATATGTCGTACATAATGGTAGATTTACCAAAAAGAGTGGTACTATTATCACCTCCCTAAATATAATATATTCCAGTATCTCACATTTTTTATGATTGGTTATTATTGATGTTGTAGTAAACTTTAGTGTAACAATTGCCTTTGAAGAAGGACACAACGTTTATGCTTTATATCCATTTATTCAAGGCTTCAAGCATATTTTTTACTTGGCGGAATGTGAAATCATCATCACATGTCATTTTCATATCTTATAGACTTATACTAGTTGCTACAACGACTTAAAAAAAATATATATAAAGTTGGTTAATTGACATCAAATATATAATAACAACAGTATATAAGGTTGCACTATGTGTATATAAAAAGTTGATAAAGGGAAAAAGGTAAAAACATTCAAACTCCTTGATATGATTCTACCAAATTCCAATGTTCATAAATCAACATCAAAAGCTGCGTGGGTTCAAAGATTGGTACGAAAATTCAACTAAAAGAAAATATATATATAAAACTCTGAGATGTTGTTGACGCTTCCTTACGAATTGTTACTTGTCTTCCCTTTTTATTTTCACCCAATTGTCTTCTTCATCATCCTTTTAAATCTGCAGTCTACACCCTTTTAAAGAGAGGTGACAAAATGCAAGAATCAAGAATCATGTAGTGTACCTTCAGTAATGTAGAGTTGTAGTCCTCATGGGGTCGGGTTAGAATATATGTTTCTGCAGTAGTAGTAGTAATACTTTATTTGCTTTTTTTAGAAAAGTAAAAATTATATATAAATATCCTTTTTTTTCTTTCTTTTCTTTATGATCATCTCCAGTTGAAATCTCTAATATTTGGTCATCTTAAATCAATATTTATAAGGTAATATATTAGAAAAGTTTCTATCTCTAACCCTAATCTAAACTTATTAACAATCATGAATGAATACGTGCAATGCGACAAAGATGAACTTCTTTTGGTCGGCAATCAATGGTGTTGGGCATGACTTGTTTTGCTCAATGACTCGTTTTATTTGTAGGGTTAAATATATTATCTTGTGTGAAAGTAATGAAGTATAGGCTTGAAAGTATTAATGGTAGATTGAAATGAATTATTGACATTAACGAAGGTTTAAAAGATGGGTAGATTGATAAGATGCGGGTAGTGAAACCGTATATCACCATTCATCTCTTTGTTTTTTGTAGGCCCTCATGTTTTATTTACTTTATTCTTATTGGTTAGTTTTTATTTAATTAAAAATAAAGATGGTAAGCTTAGATAAATTATTACATCTATAAAAAATAATAAGAATGATTCGTTAAAGATAAATCTAAATTGTCATGTGACGATTAATCTCTTTGAGTAAATATAAGGAAGGGGTGAATCACCGTTCCCTCGTGTCATGTTATTTTCAAGTTTCAACTGATTCTAAATAAGTAAATATATATTGTATTATTCTCTATTTTTTTATTAACAAATATATACCAGTATTGGTTTCACAACAGCTTTAAACCCTGTATTCCTTCCAACATTGTACCACATCTGAGGGAATAGGTTACAGGCCTAAATTGTCATATGATAGGATTGTTTTGGTTTGTCAACTTTTTTTATGTGGGAAAAGCCCTTTTGAAAGCTACTACTATTGTAAGGGAAAAAAAATAGGCTTTGTGGGTTGTAGGAAGATGGTTGAATTTTTTTAGTATTTCCTCTACAGGGCACAAAGCACAAGAACCTAGCTACAACACGATGCGTGTGAGGTGGTTTTTAGTAATTTACTGTACGACTTTTAATGGAGTACTGAAATAAAGAATAATTACTGTAAGATTTGTTTGAGAAAATTATTTATTTTGGTAAAAAAAAACTGACATTTTTTTGAAAGATGAATTTTGTCATATTTTCATATCATGATTCGACAGCGGGTCTAGCATATGTTATCTTAATCGGGTCCGTGCTAGAGAGCTCTCTCGAAACAGAAATGCCTATTTCAAATACACGATGGGGAAAACCCCCTACTAATCCACTCGGAGGCACGACAATTAATAAGGATAAACCCTGCCCCCTCAGACAGTCAGACTTGAACCTTGGTCTCCCTAGATCCAAGCCCTCATGAAGAGACTTCCTTTATCTCAAAGTTGGCCTAAGTGGGGATCAAACTTGGGACCTCTCAGTCACCAAGGGAATGCCAAGCCAATAGACCAACTCATCATTGATATAACAATGTATTGCACGGGTACACTGCTTCTAATATTGCACAGGTACACTTCGTAAACAATGATGTAATGTCATGTTACAACTGGTGTACCGACATAATAGATAACAATAATATGCATAGTAACAAAGTCCAAATATAAAAAAAAACAATAAAAATATTGAAAAAAAATTACATCACTAGCTGTAAGTTATATACAAACACAACATATAATAACAGTTTTATAAATACAAACAAAAACACCTCGATAACAATGATACTAAAAAAAATAAAAAATCAGAGGGAACCCATGTCATCCTAATAAGTGTAATAACGAAATATTAATAAACAAGATTAGCAAAAAATAAATTCAGCAAAAAGAAATACTATAAGACGCATAACAACAAAACATATAATAAAAAAGGTAATAACAAAACACAAATACATTAAAAAAAAACAAAAGATAAAATGGTTATAAATTGTATACTTACATAACATGCAAGGTAATAACAAATTACAAATAAGTAAAGTGAGGTACCTACATAACATATAAATAACAATTTTATTGATGTAAACAACAATATTTCGATTACAATTTACAATGATATAATGTTGTACTATAAGTAGTGTGCGAACATAATATATAACAATAGAAAGTGTAATAACAAAGTAAAATAAAATAAAAAATAGCTTTTAAAAAATTCAGGAAAAAATTATAGGTATGAATCGCATACCACCCTAACAACTAACAATAAGAAAGATAATAACAAACTACAAATAAACAAAAACAAAAAAAATCAAGTAGACAATCTAACAAACTGATTAACCCAGCTATCAGACTTGACTAAGAGCTTCACTGTTAAATGAACAATGAAAGTTCTCATATAACCACAAACATTGGTATATGTTATTATCTCTACATATTATAAAAAAAAAAGAGGAGTGTCTTTAAATTTTAAAATTTTAAAAACACCCAAAATATGGTAAGTGATTATAAATCATTAATATACAATAAATCAATGTCAATCAAGTTGTCAACAATAATAATATACCATTGTTCGATAATCAAATTTAAAGTTAAAGACTCCTTTTATATAACCATTGATCACCGGCGGTCGGTAGTACCGAACACCGTCGCCCTTAGTTTGTTTTCACTTTGAACCTATACAACTCCACGCACGTGGATACATTCTCTATACTAATAATAATAATAATAATGTGGTTATTGTATGTGTTACTCATTAATTTCTTTCTTTTCTTTTGTTACAATGTAATTGTCATGTTTTTTTTTTATATACAATGATAAGTTAATATAAGTTAATGTCTAATTCTTTTAATGATATATATGAATGTCTCTTTTCTATTTATGTGATTGATATAGTTGTGAGTTGTGAAAGTGTAACATGAAATGTATAACTTTTGTAAAACATAGTTTAAAAGAAAATACAAATGTGTTATGTACTATATATAAATATATAAACTTTAGGTATTATCTCTTATTTTGCTTTGAAAAAAGGTTACCAAAAAGAAAGGGAAAGGAAAAGGCTAGTAGGATATACATACATGCAGCAATAGTAGAGTGTGACAAGAGAAGTAAAATGTAAACCCCACCTTTCAAGCTTTTAAATTAGAATATACACTAAAATACTATCCCCTTCATTAAAGTAATAAAGCAATACACATACACCCCTCCTACTCTCGCTTCTTTCATTTTCATCACCTAAAAGTTTTCCTCTTTGTTTCTTTAGCCTTTCTTTTAAGTAATTAGCTACCTTTTCCAAACCTTAAATTACCATTCTAAAAGAACCGTGCATTACTCACAAATACACTTATGTACTTCTCTTGTTGATTCTGTTAGAGCATTCTCAACAATACAAAATTCACTTATTTTATCAATTTTCGTTACGTCAGTATTTATAAACTAAGACACCCACCAACAAAACCCTTCGTTTTTATTATTACAGTACTTTTTTTATTATTAATTAATTAAGTAAAGTAATTTAAAAAGCACATATTTATAAAATAAAAAGAAGATATTATCAAATAAAACATTATATTAATATAAAAAAAGCATTACATTAATAAAAATAAGATTAATAGTAATAAAAAGGTTAAAAATGGATGTATGAATGTGTAGTGAATTGTGAATAAAACGGATGTATGAATGTGTATTTATAGTGGTAAAAAAGGTTAAAATTTTTTTTTTATAAAAAAGTCATATATCCATTTGAATATATATATATATATATATATATTTTGTCATCCGAACCCGCACCCTATTCATTTCCTCATCGCTCATCCGAACTATCCAAACCGACCAGCCAAAGTGAGACGACTATGACAACGGTTTTAAAAGGGTAATGATAGATCCTCCTAATTCATTATCCTAATAATCATTCTAAGTATAAGATCATGACACGTGAAAAAAATCAAAGGATGAATGATGAAAGAGAATAAGTATGTTTCACATGTCAAATTTAAAAGGATCTAAAAGGATTATTAAACTAAATTTTAAGATTTCTTGTTTTATAAACCTAAAATTTAAGATTTCTCGTTTTATAAACCAACAAGGCTCGTCGATCAAGTGACACGACCCGTTGTGAGGCCTACAATGGGTAGCCTTTATTGGTGTTGTAGCGTGCATATTTATTTCATATTGTCTCTTTGGATGATCACCATACCCTACAAACCGTCTTTCAAATTCAATCTCACTATGGTTTGTAATTGGTGTTACTTTCTTTGCATTTGTACCCACCACTAATAAAGAACCAACAAAAGCTTAACTCCCATTTGTGTGATGGAGCCCTTTTTTTAAATATATGAATAAAGGGAAACAATTGAATCACTATGTGTGATTGTGTGGTATTCCTCGTTTTTCAAAACTTTTACTCGTAGCATTTATCATAGATGTTTTAGTTCATTGCCTGAATCTTGAAAAAAAAAACCAATTTACAACACATGTTTATAATAAAATGGAGTAATTTACATAACTTTTCTTACAATTTATGGCCGTATGTTGTATCTATTTTATAAAAAAAAAGTAAATCTGAGGGAACCCTTGATTTCTGATACGGCATTGGTACCAATATGCACAGACCACACAACATATGTTCCAGTAAAACATCTCCACCCAATACTACACATTTGAGCAAACACCTAAATATTTATTGCCGTATGTTTTATCTATTGAAATAGTGTTGATACATATTTGATTTATGGGGAAACACTCGCTGCAGCTGACTTCAGCGAGTTGGCTGCAGCCACACACACATCAATTTGTGAAATACCTATTTTAACCTTTACAAATTTTGATAATGGCAAAAATATCCTTTCATTTTGTGAGTGACAGCAGCTTCATCCCTACAGCCTCAACTGCAGGGATGATTTCCCCTTGATTTATACCAAATTTGGACAAATATAAGGTCGTATGTTCTAAATGTGTGTCCCTATGAGATTGAGGTCAGATATATACATGTATTTCTCGAATATACTTCATCCCATTTTGTATGAAGCATGCTACTATCTCTAGCTATTGTAAAACAAGCATTTAAAAGTAGAAATGAAGATCGGTAAACATCAATTGGACTAAACTAAGAATGTCCAAGTACATTTGGGATTAAATTTTAAATCAAGCCCATGGGCCATGGTACATCATCAAAGTGCACTATATTATTACAATGTCAACAGCTAACATTGATACCATAAACTATGAAACCCATATACCTAACAAAATTATTAGCAAAATAAAGAGCTAATTACATCTAAGTGCGTTGATTTTACGTGTCAAAGGTTGAATGATTGAATTGTTAAAGTCAAAAGCATAGTTTCTTAAGAATAAAGTTTCTCTCACTTTAAAGTAATAACGTATTTAATTATCTAATACGGAGTACTTGATTCCGAAACAAAGAATCAAGTTTTAGTTGCATTCTTCATGTGATCTTAGGGTGAGGGGTATCCTATCGGTAAAGACAGGATACTTACGATCGGTATTGTGGCATCCCCATTCCCTTTGTTGCGGCATGTATCGGTATCGGCATAAAACATCCCAAATCGGTGTGGTGATGCCGCTTGAGAGAGAATCGGTATCACTATACCTTGCTTCTTTGACTTGTATTGTATAAGTGTTAAAACAATGCTTCACCTACTTCCCTTCGGTACCAAAATTTACTCCACACCCTATGATTTGGTATGGTTTGTCATGGTTTGGGCAATGCCACATGACAACTTTTCATTGGTTGTGCCCATATCAATTTTTAACAAATTGGTAAGGATTTCTCTCACCCTAAATAATAAGATGTTTAAATTTGTGGATAAACATAACACATTTTAAAAAAAAAAAAAAAAAAAAGTGGTTGGGTGTTCAAAAGGTTCCAAAACTGAAAACCGTTGAACCGTACCTTTTCTTTTTTTTTTTTATTTAAAAATTTAGATTTGGTTAACTGAACTGAAATATATTTGTGTATTCGGTTCAGTTACAGTTCATAATTTTGATGATGGGTGGTTAATCGAAAAACCGATTATTGTTTATATGTTATATTTATATTTATGCATAATTACATAGCCTAAATAATCAAATTATCAGTTAGTTAATGAAGCATGGTTACTAAAAATAAAATAAAAAGATGAAACAACTCATATGTGCAAAACCTTAATCAACTTTGGAACCAAGTCCAAGTTATCTAATAAATTTATATCCTTAGCAACTTCACTAGGTTTGACTTGACTTAATAACATCATTTGAGTTGATAATATTAAAATAAAAAAGAATTTTATAGGAATTTAATTTATTAAGTAATAAAAATAAATACAAAGAATTCTTTCAAAATAACTTCACAAACATTCAATTGTAAAGTTTATAGATGGACCAAGTTAAACAAGTTAGACATCACAGGGGTCTAAACTACAAACCCACATAAAACCTAGGTTCTGTCACCATATATCACCAATGTGACATTGGTCCTTTAAAAGGTCCTTCTACATCACTTGGATTCAAGATACCACAAAAGAGACCAAACCCACTTTTAGCTTCCCTGTTATCTCTTTCTACATTTCCACCAGATTCACACTACAAACTTCCTCATTTCCATATTTCCATCTTCATTCTATACCATGGATTATGACTATGAATATGTAAGCTATAGCTTAACTACTTGCAATTATTTTCTTTGTTTCATATTACTTTTTATATCATGTTGAGCTACCTTAACTAGCTACTATTGTTTTTTCTCTCATGTTGGTCGTGGTACCGGTCGGCTAGAGACTGATAATGAGTCGATTAGACGATTATTCATTAACCACACAAGTCATTGTTTTTTTTTTTTTTTGTATTCCTTCAGGAGTATAAGAGAAACCATGTTCCAGCATTTGGAAGCTGGGATTGCAATGATGATTTACCATTTACTCAATGTTTTGAGTCAGCTCGACAAGCTGGACTTTTAAGATATAGTTATTCTGAAGATCGAGATTTATATGTCACGGGTGATTTGTATGACAATAATGTTGTTACTCCAGCTATGATTGTTGTTCCTCGTCGCAAGGTAAACTCTTAATATTTGTTTTTCAACATTTTTAACTTATTTAACTTTTACTTTGAAATCAACTAGATCCATCCAAATGAGTAAAAAAAACTGGTTAATTTTGTGTGTGTGTTTTTTTTTTTTTTGCATTTTTACAACTTGGGTTTTGCAAATAAGAAAATTTTGGTAGGATTTTTAAAGTTAATATTTCTTTTGAGTATAAAATTGTGGTATTAATTTAATTTAATACCAAAGTATATATGGCAGTAATAGTCAAAAGAAAACTTTGGATTAAAAAAAACACTTTCACCCAACAAAGGTACCGACTTTTTATTTCATTTATAATTTTAAAAAAATATTAAAATTAAATGCTCATATATTTAAATGTGTATAAATTTACCAATATAGACAGACAAAAACTTCACACCCAAAAGCATAAAGTAGTGAAATTGTGAAATTTAATCACTTGAAAAACCTTTTTTAAAAGAGCGTGTGTATTTAAGAAAGTTGTCAAAGCTTTAGTGTTTTAGCTTTTAGAGTATTTTTCCAATATTTATTTATTGTATAAACATTCAAGTTTAATTTACTAATTTATTTTTTTTTATAAATAAGATACTCTAGTTGTTACGTGTTACAATGTTCAATAAGTTAGCAAAACTATACAATTTACCTAATGTTCAATAAGGTGTTTGGCTTATTTGCATTTCGCTTATCTTTTTCCGTTTTTATGGTTTATTTATAAAATTATAAGTTTATCGTGACTTGTAATTATAAAAATCGAGGAAAAATAAACCAAATGTAAATAAACAATTTTTTATTTTTTAACATATAAATAAAATTAGTGTACTATATGGTACAACAGGGAAAAGCAGGAACGGGAGGGTACCCGCATGTGAAAAAGGACGCATGGGTTGTCTGTGACTATGAATACGACTATCAAAACTACGATGACTGTTGCGATGCTAAACAACCACCTAGCCCTATCATCGTAGCAACACCGCCACCGCCACCGCCGATGAAACATGTTAAGAAACCGAAGGCTGTTGATGAAGATTTGTACCGAATCTCGCCGGAGCTCCTCCGTGCTAAACCGAAAAGGGTATTTTTCTAAATTCAAGTATTTAAATTTAGATTGATTTACCCCATATTACTGTGTTAATAGTCAAAAATTAATATACTCGTTTGGTAATTTTGTACTCCGTATAGTTATTTTGTAGCAAAATAAACAATTTCTATTTCTTTTTACATATCTTAGCGCAAGTAAACTCGTAAACAAAAGAGATTTTTGTTGTTCGGGTTATACGGGGATGTGAGTTTTTTTTTTCTAGGTTATACGCTGTCTTACTGGGGTATCTAGTAACCATTTTCGAACCATTTTTTTAATCACCCCGCCAAGATATTTACTCATAGATGTTTTGAATCTGAGACTTATTGTGATGAAACATAATTTCAGATCTCTAAGTGATTTATCGTAATTGAATTCTGAAAATATGTTGTGACCTCTTTTAAGTGGTAGGAAAATGATTCGAAAATAAGTATCTTAAGTGGTTATTTATTATTATTTTTTTCTTTTTAAAATGAAAAATGACCTAAGACCAATATTTTATTTGAAGCAAAATTAAAATAAAAATTCGTTACAAAATACTACCACTTTTGTTTTTTGTTCCTGTTCTATATCCTTGATTTATTGGACATATATATTTCTCTCTCATACACATGAGTGAACGGCGTTAAAAAAATGTATTTGAGAACATGTAATGTAACTATGTACGCTACATAAATAAATGTTTTTTATTTATATATTCTTATATTTATGAATTTATGAATGATGGGTTGTGTTAAATCAAAATGATGACACATCACGAGTCCGCTGACACATTTTTATCATCCATATCCCCGCAATTGTAGGCACGTCATTTAACATTTTTGTCTATTTACACAAGTTTACTTATTATTATCCTTCATTTTTTTAAATAATAATTCATAGACCCCACTTTCACTATACTTCAAGTCAACACTGTTTTGTACATTATTCCTTTCATTTTATTATATTATTATCATTATTATTCCTAAATGGGTAAATTACACTAAACGTCCATGTGATTCGTCGCTTTTTCACGAACCTTACTTTCGAGAATTTTATTACACTAAACGTCCCATGGTTGTACTTTTTTTTTCTTCCCAATTACGTCCTTTTAGCTAACTCCGTTATTGTATCAACGTTAAGTACCCTCATGTGCTTGTCACATGAAGGTATTTTATTACACTAAACTTCAAATTTTTTCTTACACTTGGTGCACTCTCACCAAAATCCATCAAAATTAAAACCTTAATCTTGAGTCCTCCTAAGTTTATCATCACCAAACACCCACAATCAAAACCCAGTAGATCAAATAAAATCTTGATTTTTCAAACACATTTTTAATATTTCAAATATAATCAAAATCGAAACTTTATTATTTAATCATAGAAGAATATTGGGTTAGGCGGATTATGGTTTTTTATAAAGGAAGGAATTCTGGAAAGTGGATTTGTTCATGACGGAAGGAAATCTGTATAGAGATAAAAACTCATGTCACTAGCACAAGACACTTAGCGAAGAGTTAGTCAAAGGGATGTAATTGTGAAAAAAAGAAAACCATTAGGATGTCTAGTGTAATAAAATTCTTGATAGGATGGTTAATGAAAAATGACAAACCACGGGGACGTTCATGTAATTTATCCTTGCTATAATAAAGTAGCCATGTTTTAGTAAAATAATGGGTAAACTAATATAAAAACATAGGTTATAATAATAACAAACTAGTAAAAACCCAATATTTATTTATTTTTTACAATATGGTGACAAAAGTAAAGTCAAAATAGAATTTGGTACCGTTTTTGTTGTTTATGAAGTGTTTTTTGTAATATCATTGCAGAAGAAGTGGGGATTGTTTTCGAGTTGCATGCAGCCATCTTGTGTTATGTGAAGACAAATTCAAGCTTTCAAAAAGGTACATATAATTCAGGACAATGCAAGGTCTTATAACAAAGTAGTGGGCAGACTATCTGTTTTTTGTTTGTAATTGGGCTTATGAGTTATGACCCAGGCCCAAAACAGTTGGTTAATTCATTATTGTCTCTTGAGTGATGATTATGATTAATGATGATGATGGTGATATATTGAAGTTTCTTTTACGATATTGCTTGTTACTTTTTTTTAACTTTTATGGATATCTTTCTTTGGAATTCGAATTTTCACACTTTTAGGTAGTATTGAACAATTGATGTTCATGAACCATTTATTATGGATATTTTTTTTAACTGCTAGCTGATTCAGCAATGTATCGAGACTGGTTATCCTGGACCTACATATACTGTTTCGAGTTCGAACCTCATAGCCAGGGAACCCAGAGAGCTTGAACCGGACAAGTCCGTAAACCCTCCCTCGTGACTTGGGATCAAACACAAGGCCCAAATACTTCATTGTCTTCTAATATATTAAGTGATGTGAGTGAGACTTGAACCTTGGTCTTTTCAACCACAAAGAATGAGTTTTACAACCACTAACTTTCGTGTAGTATAGAGTATAACTTTTTTTTTATATTAAAACAGTAAATTCTATATATCGACATAAAATAACCTTAGGGGTTGGTTATTGTAAAACGAGTATTAAAGTAAAACAAATAAGATAAGATCTTGACCGTTGGATCATGATAAAACTGATGGACGAAGATTCATAGAACACAAGTATATACAATGATGCACGAAGATTTTTATGATGCACAATTATTTTCAGTTAAAAAAATATAATTGTTTTATTTGTTTTACTTTAATATTTGTTTTATTTTAACCAATAACGTTAATTGAGTATATATAAGGTTGGGGTACACCATTTCAGCATAACGATTCCAAAATGAAAGACAAAGAAACAAAATTATCCTTATGAGTCCCAAACTTGCATCAGATTACGAAGAAAAACGAGCTCAAAAGATCGGCACGTACCGCTGACCCAAACCATTATTTCATTTTGCATACTGAGAATCATCCAATCCACTCGAAATTCGAAACCATACTATTACAAAATTTGGGGTTCTCCCGATTCATTTAAAAAGATTTATTTGGTTATCAAGCAAAGTTGGTTTAGTGGTAAAAGCTCATTCTTGTGGTCGAAAGAACGCAAGTTTGAGTCCCACTCCCGAGTCACAAGGGAGGGTTTACGGGCTTGCCTGATTCCCGCCTGATCGTGCAGATCAGATGGGGGCGCTCCTTGGTTTCCTCGCTATGAGTTTCAAACTCAGGACTGTGGGTAGGTCCAGGGTAATCAGTCTCGATATACCACTGAGTCAGCTAGCCGTTGAAAAAAGAAAAAAAAAAAAATCTTTGGGTGAAAGACGTCGACTCCATGAACTAAATCGTTCAGCATGTTGTATTAATTTTCAAGCTAGTCGTTGCAAATTTTCACTCCCTCGTTTCCATCAAGCTCTCTTACCTTTGAAAACTACTACATTTCTGGACATCTTGTAAGAGTGTATTTGAAGTAAAGTCAGTTGGAATCAATAGCAGCAGGAATTTATTGTTTAAAGGTTGTATTGTATCTGGAGTTTTTTTTGTACAAATATGTTTGATAAAGGAAATATAGCCGTAGTTTATAAATATAAAATGATAAAAATGACAACAGATAAAATTCGAAATCTTCAATATAACTGTTCAAGATTTATTTAGGTAAGTTAATATTTCAAGTTCTAGATAATTTTGAAAAGTTTACTTTAAGTAGTTTATGTTTTAAAAACTTATAAAAATCGTTCAAGTTCTTAAATATTATAAAACTTTAAGAGGTATTTAGGTACTTTGTTATTGATATTCAAGTTATAAATTTTGTTAAGCAACAAAACATTATAAGTTTTAGTTTATGCTCTTAATTAGACCATCTCTCACGCCCGGTTTTATCACCGCTTTTATGCTTCTATAACGTCTAGGCGGAAGCTATAGCATTTGGAGCACCTGCTCTATGCCTCATGTGTTGTTGCCTAACTTTGAGTGCGTTTATTTTTATTTTTATTTTTATTAGGGGGTTGGCAATGGGCACTACATGGACCATGGTATTAACCCATACCACGCGGTAACACCGCCGCCAGTGGCGTGGTATGGGGTGTGGTATGGGGGAGATGGTATACATTACCG
>JAOEHQ010029856.1:0-34961 GCA_025447715.1 Asclepias incarnata | reverse complement strand
AACCCGGGTTTGACCGGGTTCGGTTTCGGGTTTTTTTTTGGGTTCGGTTTGTTTGTACAAGCCTACTTGTCGGCGGATTGTTAATCCCACAAGGAATAGATTAGGGTGGATTGTTAATCCCGCAAGGAATAGATTATAAAGGTCCTTTTTTTTTCTCTTCTGTAGAAGTTTTTAGTTAAAAAAAAATAGCCCAAAAAGCTTAAAAAACATGTAGTTGACTTGTAAGGATGCATTGTGTGTGCTTTAACAGGACTGTCAAGTGGTCAACGCTTAATGTTTGGTCTTGTTCACCTAATATTTGACGGGCATTGCTATTTCCACCCTCTTTTTATGCATTAACCGTTTGTACCGTACAATAAACAATGCAGACGGTACAAGTATTTAATGCTTGTCTATTTCCACCAAGGGGTGGAAATTGGTGGAAATAGACAGCCCCATATTTGACTTCTGCATATATCAAATCTTCTCAATTGCCATCAAAGGCGCCGTCGTTTTGACGGCCAAAATTTTCGTTTGACAATATTCATTAGGGGCGGTCTTGTAAGTATCATTTGACTATCATGTATTAAATAATAGCGCATATTTTTATACGTTGTTATTTTTCTTTGGTTGTTATCTTATGGTTTGTTTGACATTGTTCGCTCATGCCGTTTACGTAATTAACGTCATTTTTATGGTTATTTTAATATCATACATTAAATAATTCCAGATACTTTTATACGTTGTTATTTTACTGTGATTGTTATGTTATAATTCGTGTCAAATAATATGAGATATTCATATGTCGGTTTTCCTGATTAAATTATGAGAAATACTAGAATGACAAACTAATTACAAACAAATGTTTACAAACTTATGTGTCACCAATAGGAGATGGAGAGAGAGACATGAAAGATAACAAAGATTGTAATTTAATTAGTCCATCTCACATGACAACTCAATTTGTAAATATTTGTTTGTAATTAATTTGTCTTTATTATTTAATAATAACAACTTAAACCATGTATTATTATTTAGCTATTTTTTACCCGTGACAACGCGAGAGGTACATTCCTCGTAAATATTAAAGTCTATCAATCCCCCATCACTCACGCAATTCCCACTCCTTTTCAAAAAAGCAAACCTAAAACCTACTCTCACAACTCACATCAAAACAAACATATATACTTGGCCGGTGAACATTATTTGAGCTATAAAATAATGGAGGGAGCACAAGAAGAACTGGAAAGAAGAAGCAAGTTTTTGAGCAGTTTAATCCAGAGAAAAAAAGTAGTTGATCAACAACATAAGCAAGTGATAAATAATAATAATGTTAACAATAACACTATTAGATTTAGAGTAAGAGCTTCTGATATGCCAGTTTTTATGCAGAATAAAGCATTTAAGTGTTCAACAGATTATCTTCATTCAATTCCTTCTGCTAATGGAAATGGAAACGTGAAAAAGATTGATAGCAAATGCCTTGCTCTTGCCCTCAAGAAGGTACTATAATTATTATTCTATTACTTTTAAAGTGTTTCGATATATTTGTGGCCTAAAAAGTTCTAATTGTTAGGAGGTTTGCACATACATACATTCTCTCTTTTTTTCTGTAATAACTTGGAAAATAAAAAGTTGTGTTAAAATAGAATTATAAAGTTATTTCACCAAATAGTTAGAAAAGTAGTTGAAAAGAGTTTATGGATTTCGAAATTGAAGTAGAAATGATTTTATCATAAAAAGCAAATTTGACCATCAACTCTAAAGTGACCTAATGGCATGGTTAACATCTGAGATCTTTACAATAGGCTTACGCGGTTCAAATTCCATTAAGAACATTTTTAGGAGTGGCCAACTGTGTACATTTGAAATTTTGAATAGAAAAAAGACTCGCTCGATCTCCGGCCCCGGATGAATTGAATTGAGAAAACTTTGTGCATTTACCCGTTTATAGAAAGTAGATTTAGCCAAGATCTTACATTTATGTTTTGAATTTGTTTTTTTTTTAACGACTAGCAAAATCTTCATTTTATTCATACCCAAATTAGCCAGAGACTAATTAACACAACACCAAGTACAAACAATTCAAAAATACAGAAAAACAAAAACAATACTACCCTACATATGATAGGCTGATAGATCGAACCTTTGCCAAGATAATATTTGTAAAAGATATTTATTGAGTGTACCAATATAAACAGCAAAAGGTGACATGATTGGAAAAATTGACTGTTGGAGTCATAGTATCACATTATTTATGTTACAATGTACACAAATAATACTCGTAATATGTACTTCAAATGTATCTTAGAAGTGTAGAAAGACTTGAAATTGTGAACCTACTCTATTGTCTATTTCATTTATAAAGTTTTATAAGATTTATACATAGTGAAAATATGTTTATAGAGTACGTGAATAGGTTCATACTTGACATGAAAGTTAATAAAAGATTTATCATTGAAGTTGCTCAAATAGTCAAATCTATAACATTCATTTCACTTGTATTAATTGGCATTTGTTTTTTTTTAAATTTTTTACTATTATTCACAAAGTTTTAGATATCACCAATTAGTGATATGGCCAGAAATTACAAACACATGCGAAGATCTCATGTATCACATTGTATGTGTTTTTAAGAAAAAAAATAATATATCACTTGTCTCAAAATAAATGTTCATCTTGTTATTTTAGTTTGTCTTAAAACACATTTTATTATTAAAAAAAAAAGGTAAATCGGAGGGAACTCGTTGGTCCCTGGTACCGCATTGGTACCAACATGTACAGGTCACACAACACATGCTCTAGCTAGACACCTCCACTCAATACCCCACACTTGAGCAAATACCTAAATATTTCTCAATCATGTTTGCAAACAGGATAGAACATACGCCACTTAAAGAACATCACATGATGAGGCCTAGACTTTGTAGGTGATGACTGGCCACTAAAATATTTACATTTTATTATTCTATTCTATAAACTTTTTATAACGAAGCTAAATTCTTAAAAACTTGCACCATAAAATATAGGTAAAATTGTCATTTGAGTACACTATTATTTGACATAACAGTGGAAATTGTCTATACTTAGGCCTCTCCCTATCCTGACGCCGTCATCCCCTCGTCTTGACTGCCACATCAGCTTTCTCTCTACAAGACACACCCAAGAACTACCCCCTCCCTATCATAACCCCTTCATCATCTCATCCCCAATATTATATATATTTAAACACACACACATACCCGCTACTTCCGCTAAATTATCTCGTCTTTTGCTTTCAAAATTTAGACAGCCTAGGACGACGAACAACTATGAACTACATGTTGCCTATGTCGTCTTGGATGATGGGAAGGATGACGAGCTTATGAAGTCCCCATAGGGACCGGCCTTATCACGTACACACTTTACTTAAGTTTTTATGTGTAGGTAAATGTTTTGAATACCTGTGACGTACAAATGACACTTGTACAACGACTTTTAGTGACTTTTTAAAAATGTGATCAATAATAAATGGAACATATCTTGTAGTATATATATGTATAATAATCACATATGATTGTTTTATTTTCTTTTCACATGATATTATCGAATCGTGACCCTCCAATTTTTGATCTAAGGCCCCGATTACGTACCTGATTAGGTTATATACCCGGCCTACTAAAATCCAATAAAGTTTGAATATACAAAAACGTGGAAACGTACATATCTATACACACGTGCATTAACTCTTGGGGTTTAGTTAAAAAAGATAACAACTTCATTGTGCCAAGAAAAGAAATAAAGATTCTCACCAAAAGTTTTTGTAATCTTGGGGCCACAGTTTTTGAGCATGTTCGTACGGTGATCCAATGATGGTGAAACCTTCAGACCACATAAGTTTTTGGAAAAAAGAAGATATCCTAGCAACACCATAACCCGAAATACCATCTGGAGAACGAGCCGCTTTAAGTTTTTGTTGAATAGGGAGCGAAAATAGCTTTCTTCCGGACGCCTCCATGTCATCAAGAACCGCGGTAGGGATGTCATGGTTAATGACTTGAAACACACCCCATGTTTTGCATGCATGGCCAATGTGTTCGATGGCATTAGGATCTTTGAGGTTAATCAAAGGAACTGGCTCTGAAATACAAGTGGTTGGGTAGCCATCATCCATTAGTGACCATGCATATGATTCAGGCAACTCTTTCATTGAACTTAGGTCCAAATGATGCTTTTCATTGGTAACTAGTTTTAAAGACATATTGGAGGCGAGGTTTAAAGAAAAAGTTAAAGCGAAATATATGGTGGTTATATGTTAATATATATATATAACACTTGTGATGGAAGAAGGAAGAAGATATGTTGGAAGTTGATGTGCATACTATATATAAAGTATTGATAGTACTAAAGGTGACAAAAATGGTGGGGTATATATAATCGTTTGCCGACGTATGGTTTTTGACTAGGGTAGTATTCGCTATCATAACAAATGACTTTCAAAGGATCAACTAATATAACGGATTTAGTGTGTTACACTGATTTTATTTATAGGTATATGCACCTGCTTCGAAGGCATCCGGGGTGAAAATAATGTATCAAAAAGGGTAAATGAGTAAACGGTGAAAGTTTTCCCTGTTTGGATTATTTGGGACGGTGAACCATTTTTTGATTAGATGTACGTAGCGGCCTAATCTTTTTTTTTTTTTTTTTTTTGTTGCTCTTGGCCGGTTCCAATTAACCATTTCCATGGTCACGTTTAAGATATTTTAGCTAGGACATGTTCGAATCTGAGACCTGATCTAATGACGAAATAAAACTTTTTGTCACTAAATCACTTAGTGATGATTGTAATTTGTGAACATATGGTGGAAGGTTCATTTATTGCGGAAGCAAACAAACACGAGATGTTATTTAACTAAACGAACGAATATGAACATACGTCAATCTTGTTCAATAATATATGTTAATGAATGTCCGTCATAAGGTATTCGTTATGTTTTGTTTATGTATTACATTTGTTTAAATCATAGTTTGTGTGTATGTATTTACATATGGCTGGTATCAATAACTCTTGTGGTCATGGGTTCAAGCTTCATTGTAGGCATTAGTTGTGATATTAGTTAATTCAATACAATTTGACTGCATCAAAAAATAATAATTTAGTTTTACTCTATTCAAGTTATCTGGTGAGTTTTTCTTTATCTCAGATGTATGCGACCTAACCCGATTATCCCCGTGATCGTTTACAACTATTTCTCTGGTCATCCCTAAAATGTTTACCTGAAATATTTCAAACATAAGGCCTCTTATGAAAAAACACGCCGCCTAACTACTAAGCCACCTTGGTGGTAAATATTTACATGTATTACATATATGTTAAATATTGTCTATCTGTCCCATTTTAAATGTCCTAGTTGACTTTCTAAGTTTTTTTCTTTCGACTTTGACCGTAAATATTTTTGTTTGTATTATATAATACTTGATGAAAATTATATCAATGAAAAGTATATTAAAACCCAATTCATTCCTATATTTTATATCTAGTGTTATATAATACAAATAGATTTATTTACAGTCAAAATTAAAAGTAAAAGAATCAAAAAGTAAAACTATGACATTTAAAATGGGACAGAGGATCAATAATAATAATACTTAACAAACGAACACAAATGTTTGTTTGTTTGTGTCATAAACAGAACTGACGTTACTTAAATTTTAATTAATTTATGCATGTTTATGTTTGTTGATCATTTTACCTTTTTAATTAAATGTATGAACATGTAAAAACTTAATTACATCGCATTTTTCTAACAAACCAAAATAAGTTCGTTTAATGACCGTGTCATTCATTTATTCGGTTAAAGATATAAACGAAAAACATGAACACACAAAAATATGTTCGTTCATTTAAGTGTTCATTTTTGTTCGTTTGTTTGATTAAACTTAAACAAATGGATATGAACAAGCTCTAACTCGTTAACGTTCACTTAGATCTATTTGTTTACAACCCTATCCAATAATATATATCCATATGGGTAAAATACAAAGAGGATGGCCAAGTGGTGTTTTAAGAAGTGTTTATGTTACTTCAGAAATCCAATTTCTGAAATCTACTTTTAATGAACCAATTCCTTGTTTTAGTGTAATCACAAGTTTTTCACCATTATAGAAAAGATGGAATAATATAGATAACGTGCTTTAGGATCAACTTATCCATACATAGGTCTAAAAGGTATATATGGGTAGCAAAATGGGTGGGTTGCATCAGTAGGGTTTGGTCAACTGGTATTTTAGTACGGGTTGGGTTGGACCTGGAAACACATTTTTTTACTAGTCTTGTAAGTAGTCAATGTATCAAACATCGTTGCAAAACTATATTATTGCAATTAATGATAATCTAAAGTGAGTTACAAGGTTCGTTATTTGAGTATATTTAGAATAATGACTTTTAACCTCTTTGATCCTCCTTTAAACTTATTTATTTTGTAGCTTAACCCATTTAATTAACTAGGTGGACGTACATAACCCAAATCGACCCATTGGTATATTAATGGGTCGAAATTGTCACCTTTACTAAAAGGAATGTTCTTGGAAAACCATCGTTTCAACCTCAACATCTTGATTTATGTGCCATTGTCTTGTCTTCAAGCAAAAATACATCATCAATATTGAGTATGTCTATATTTGATTCTATATTGTTACAAGACAAATGTGATAGTTTAAAACAAGGAACTTGTCTCTCCTGATCATTAGATATATGATCATTTGCCTCGTTATTCTATCATATACTTGTTATCCTGAACTGACAAAAGACGTTTTTTTAAATGTCTTACAATTGCAACCTACGTGGTTCCATTTGAACAATGCATTGCATAACAGGTTTCTCTAATCCATCATCTGCATACAGTTGCAGACTCGGCGATCAAGTTAATATATATATATATATTATATATATACTGATAGTAGATCACAACATATTTGACAACTTTGGCAAGTTTTCACATGGGATTCTTATCATTCTTTGTTATTAACGTATAATCTCTTTTTTGTTTAAACAGAAATGTTGTTTTCTAATTCTAGTGCCAATGCCAGTTGCATTAACACAACATAGAAATGTCAAATGTATATTTTGTATAAATTTTGTTATTTTTCTTTTCAAATTTGAATGCATCCTCTATTTTCTGCATCTTTTATGAAAAACTTATGAATATGGTTATTCGATAAGTTTACCAAAGGATGATAACCCTTCTAAAAATGGAAATCAGAACTAGTTAGGATTTGAAGAATTTTGGAACATCCCAAGGGGATTGTAGAGAGCTTCTAACATGCAAGCATAAAACATATATATATATGAACTCAATCCCGTTATTAACACTTCCATTCAAATGTGATTTATAAGTTTCATGATCTTTCTGTTGTTGGGAACTTTAAAGGGCCGTTTGGTTCCCAGAATCTATATAGAAATTTGATGGAATGAAATTTGAAGTTTCTTCTTTCTCATGTTAAGTTAACATAGAAAAATTCTAAACTTCATTCCATCAAATTCTCATATATTCTGGGAACCAAACGACCCCTTAATTAATGATCTTAAAATGTTAGTGAGCAGCATGGTGGCAATAGAATGAAAATTTTCAGCGGGAATCATAGATTGCTAGAATTCATTATAAAAGTTAACATTCTTTTAACCGTTGGGGTGGTGGTCCATTGGTTGAGCATATGTCTCCAATAGGGTGAAATTTCCTGTAGGTCACAGGTTTCATCCTTGGTTTCTTAAAAATAATAATCCTAGTGGCCATAGAGGCTCACGTGCTCTGCTCGCAAAGCGAATATGACACACATGATTACCAAAAAAAAAAAAAAAAGTTAACATTCTGTTCGATCTATTTAGATGCAATATTTATGTAAAGGCTAAATATTGTGATGTAACAATAGTCTAGGGATTAATATTGTGGTTTACATTCAAAAGGTATACTTCAAATCCAGGTCAGAAAAAATGTGTAAATTAATATCCCTAAATATGGACTAATTAAATGTGTGTGGATTAATTGATTGTCTTCTCTAAAATATAGATAGAATTTTGTCACACATTAGTAGGGGAAGAAACAGCTTTGGGATAAGCATAGATAAGCTGCCTTTGCAATTTTTACATAAATGACTCTTATGAGTAATCTATATGTTCGTTAAAAGAATGAAAATTTGACATTTTTCCTCATATAAAACAACGTTAAAAGGGTTGACCAGAAAACACTATGTAAGTTTCAATTCCTTTTGGGGAAAAAAATTAATTTTTGGCTCCGTCCGTGCTAATAACTAATTTAATTATCAGTTTAACATGATATAAGATTGTTAAAGATCGATTATATCATAATTTTGCGCGAATGTTGCCTTCCAAGGATAGAGTGGACAAAAATATATCATAGAAACAAATTTGGGAAGATGAGGAAGGGAATTATTGTCCTTGTATGCAAATTTAACTTAAGTGTTTTTTTTTCCTATTAAATTCTATCTGGATAGTGTATGTTAATTTGAATATATAGTGTCTGTTTCGAGTAAGCAGTAAATACTATCGTTTTTTATATACGTATGCTGAATGAACCGACTAAATAATTTTAAATTACTATATACCTTTTATATTTAATGATATTATTTTATTTTTTTTAAAAGAGTTTTTGACATCTAAAAGTTATAGAAAGGTTAATCTGCAAATATTGTTAACTTAATGTAAAAACCCTACTCCCTGGACTTTATATATTCAACCAATATTTTTTAATCAAGCACTAAACAGACACCTTTATATGATTGAGCCTATTTTTTTTTTTTAACCATCTTTATTAAAAGACAATTGTCCTAATAGCTTATTAACCAATCATAAGACTTGATTTCATCAAATTAAAATATGCTTATGTTATAATTAATAAATAAAATAAAAATTATAGACCCACATAAAAATTATTATATATATATATATATATATATATATATATATTATTTACCTCAATTTAAGGATAATGATTAAATAAAAAATGATATATAACAACGATAACATTAAAACTCAAATTTATAATTAAATCAAAAATTATGGACCCATACAAAAATGATTACATATATATATATAGAGGGTGGAGAGTATAAGGCTGTCATGTACCTATCTTAGGTATAGAACTCCCTCACATCTTAGTTTTTTAATTCATAAAATTCATGGGGTCCAGGTCATTTATTTATTATATAACAAATATTAAAAAAAATGGTATGTGAGAGGGTTCTATACCTAGCTTGGGTACATGACAACCACACATTCACTTTTTCCATATATATATATATATTATTTATTTATAAGTTAAAGATAACGATTCAGTTTGTTTTTTCATATATTTTTAAAATTGAATTTACAAAGTATTTTTTAGTTACATATATTTAATAATAACTTTTATTTGAAAATATCGTAAACCTTCTGTGTATTTGACATGGGACTAAATCTAGTTAATTACTAAGTGAATTAAGTGGCTTAATGGATAAATAATATCTGTGTTGATTAAGTAATAAATAAATAATTGAGTAAAATTTTATTTATTAAGTAAAAAAAGAAACATCTTATTTGACTTAATCGGTTAAGTCTTTTTTTAACTAAGTCTATCTATACTACTTTATAATAATTTCATGTCATTTGTTGAAAGTTACATTTTTTTCAAACTTTGAAATCTCCATATTACCCGTATGCACATTATTTACATTTACTCGATCTCCTTAACATTAATTACCTACTCTACTTCTAAATTATCTATATTATCCCCTTAACATTAATTACTTTTATATTAATTATTTACACTATTCGCCGCCGCCTCCGCCACCACCACGTCGCCTCTACTACTACTGCCGCATTACGCAGATATCCTTCTAGTTAAGTAAAAAAAGAAACATGCTATTTGACTTAATAGGTTAAGTTTTTTTTAATTAAATCTATTAAGCAAAAAATAAACAAGTTCTTAGTCAATAAAGATTTTTACATTAAGTCATTACTATTACTACAAATAAATAAAATAAAATTTGCAAAAATCTATTTTGGTTTGATTAGAGTCATTTTGTGTCACAGCCAAGTGGGCTCCTAACAATCACCCTCTAATAGAAAAAACAAGGACGGTTTGAACAATATGATTTTTTGTGGTTTTTTTTAATATATTTTGTCTGTATCTTTTCCATTTTTTGTCCTCTAATTCTCCATCTTTTATTCAGATAAAAACAATCATAAGGAGCCCTTCATACACCAAGTTCTATCGTTTTTAATTTATTTATTTCAACAAAATACCGATTTCATGGCTCTCATAGTTCCGTATCAGTTTACACATTCTCAAAGGTTTGGCTCTTCGAAAAGAAAAACAACCATAAGTGACCTTGCAATCAAGCCTTATGAAGAACATAGGGTAAGACAAAAAACACTACACTATGCCTTCTTAGACTTGTAGAAGGCGTACGATAGTGTACCACGGGGCACGGGAGTTGATTTGGAGGACGCTACATGCGAAAGGAGTTGCTGAAAGATATATTAGAGTTATCAGGGATATGTACGATATAGCAAAGATCACGGTTCGAACCCCTGTGGGGAACACTGAGCTTTTCCCGATAGAATTGGGCTTACGTCAGGGTTCGACACTTAGTCCATATCTTTTTACCTTGATCTTTGAAGAGTTGTCGAGTGACCCACAGGAGGAATTACCGTGGTACTTGATTTTTGTCGATAACATCGCGCTTATTTCGAAATCGACGAAGGATCTAAACCTTAGGTTAGAGAAATGGAGAGGAGCTCTTGAAGACAAGGGATTGCGCGTCAGTCAAGAGAAGACCGAATACCTACGATTGAACTTCGACAAGGACGAGATTAGGCATAATGGGGGTGAGAATATTCGCATTGGGGAGCGGGTATTGCTTCCGAAGGAATCTTTTAAATACCTGAGATCGGTACTACACAAATCTGGGAGGATAGATGAAGACGTGTCACACAGGATTCAAGTTGGATGGATGAAGTGGAGAGCGCTACAGGAGTCATGTGTGACAAGAAAATCCTGCTAAAGCTAAAAGGTAAGTTCTACAAAGTGGCTATCAGACCGGCTATGCTATACGGGTCGGAATGTTAGCCGATGACGAAAGCCCAGGCTTCTCGTGTGGAGGTCGCTGAGATGAGGATGCTAAGGTGGACTTGCGGGAAGAACCTGCTATCGTTCTAAAATCAGCTCGTGTTTGTTTTCTGAATTGATCGACTATCGTTCTAAAATCTTAAGACATGAATCTCAAGTTGCAATTAATTCTTGCAATTACGTACGACAAAAGACCATATTTCTTGTTGTCATACTAGCAACAAAAGAAATCAAATCACTTATGTAATTATTTTGAAATTCCCTTCTTATTTTTTTTGGATATATATAACTTCTGTCCTTAATAAGGGAATGCCGACGGACAATAATGACACCCAACAAGTAATATATTATTGTAAAGTGGACAAATTTAGGGACAACCAGAAAGTGATATTATCATTAAGTAGTAGACAATTAGGGATATCCATAATTTACAATCAAATGGTTGATTTGGTCATTATTTTGCTTTGTGTCACTTTCCCAGGACAGTTACATAATGGCAATCATGTCTACTTCTATAAGACCATCCGGAATGGTGAAAGGGCACAACGCCCTTTTTGAAATTTTTTATTTTTTTTAACTTTATATTTATATTAATATTAAATGTTTGTGTGTACCAAATAAAAGAAAGCTCGTTCCAAAATGAAAGCTGCACAAGATTTAATGCATATTTTCACGGCTTTTAATGCAAAAAGGGAAAGAAAAGTGAAGGGACACGCCCCCACTCCTGCTAGCCTAAGTGTATACATATATGTGTATTATTGTATAAGGGTGAGATTCATTCAGTGTATACATATATGTGTATTATTGTATAAGGGTGAGATTCAAACTAATAGGTATGGGGAAATGTATGGATGCATAACATATTTTCTAGAGTAAATTGCATTGTGGTCCCTGTGTTATCACATCATTTGCAAACACAGTCCAAACTTTTGTAAAGTCGTGTTCTTGGTACCAAAATCATGTTTTGGTTGCATACTCAATCTATGTTGACGGTTTTGTTAATTATCAACCGTTAAGTGGATCATGTGCACCTCATATGAGGCGCAATATCATCCATTCACATAAACGTAGACCAGATTAATTTGAAAATAGATTCATGAGTGTGTGTGATGTATATTTGAAAATAGATCTGAGAGTTTTTTGTTTGGAATGACATAGATCCGGGAATTGATTAGAATAGGGATTTGAGGAATAAGAATAAAATAAAAAGAAAATAATAATAAAAATTGAGTTAAGTTGCAAGAATGGTTCTTTTTGTGTAAAATGATAATTTTGCCCCTCATGTGAGGGCCACATGCCCCACTTAACGGTTGAGAATTAACAGATCCGTCAAAACGGACTGAGCGTACAATCAAAACATGGTTTTGGTACTAAGAACGCCACTTTACAAAAGTTTAGACTGTTTCTGCAAATGAGGTGATTACATAAAGACCAATAATGCAGTTTACTCTATTTTTTAAGATAAAAACGGGTAAAATACTAAAAGTTTTAGTTTGATCATTATGAGTTAATAAATCTAACATATTTTAAAGTTAATTACTATAATTTAAATGTATATATAACAACACTTTTAAAGCATTGAAATTGAAGAAAGCAACACCTTTTAATAATACATATATCGAGTGAATGTGTATCAAATTTGTGCATCTTCATTTTTTTATTATGTGAACGCATCAATTAATGAATTTGCTGGTGCATATGATGTTACCTAAGTGTTTTTATCATTCTCATTTTATTTGAACATTACCTAACATATAACAAAATTTTACATTGGTTTGAATTTAAATGTGCTTTGTACAATTTTTACTTGGGTGTGCATGTATGAGTGCCTTAAATGCTTTTAATCTAGCTCTTCTTTATTAAAATGGAAGTGGAGGTTTCATATGTTCCCCGATTCTATATGGCCGGGTTAGAGTTATTAACCAACTTCAATTCATGGTCAGATTTTTAACACCAAGTTACTTAACAGGAGTATGCCTTGGAACTCCATTATGAAGACGGTCCACAAACTCCAAGATTCAAGGATGATTCCAATAAACACTATAAAAAGAAAAGTGGGGGATGAGATCGAAGTCCACGACTTTGTGGACTGATTGTTGGATTGGAGAGACACGTACCACTAGCGAACAGCTTTCCTCGCCTATATGCTATGGAGCTCGACAAACAGGCCACGGTTGAAGACAGATGGAATGGCGGCTCGGCATTTTCGTGGCAATGGCGCATAATCATAAGGGATGGAGCTGGGAAAAATCAGCTACAACAAATCATGAATTGTGTAAAAAAAATGTAACCATTGCTAGCTTTCCTGACAGGTATGGGTTTAGAATTGTGGCCAGTCAAAAGAGTTCACGGTCAATGGCATTTGAAAATATCTTGATAACACTCTCCTGTCGCGTCATTATATTGCCACGAGGTGGAACAAAATCGCCCCACGGAAGGTCAAAATATTCATATGGAGGGTGTTGAAAGATCGATTACCAACTCGATTTAACTTATATGGTTTAGAGGTATTCCTAATATAGTGAAATGTTCATTTGAATCCTAAATTTTCTTTAAAAATCAAGGGACAAATCTCAGTCATACATTTCTTCCTATTTTTCTTTCTCCTCCATTTCATCTAATTCATTCAAAATCTTTTATCTCAAAAACCGTACATCGATAAATTATAAAAATTATATTGATGTTCTTAAAATTTCGTCCTCTTTCATTAGAGATGTCATCTGATATACTTTCGACGACTTTTTAATGCTTGACCTCGTAGAGTTGCTGGATTTTGTGGGATCGATGAAATTAAAGGCCAAAGCGAGGGACATCGTCAACATAGTTGTTTATGCGACTTGGTGGGAGTTGTGGCGGTTACGAAATGATAGAGTTTTTAACCCTTCCAAGAAGCAGGACATGGTCCGCGTTGATTCTAAAATTAACTTTTCTTTTTTGTGGTATAGTAACAGGGGAAAAAATACGAGTATCCAGTGGGACGAGTGGATCAAAAGTCCAATCCTTTCCACATAATCTCCATGGGGGTGCCCGGGATCGAGTCTTTTGCTGCTGAGCACCAACTTAGGTGAAATCCATATGTATGGCTCACTACCTGATAGCTTTTTGGATCATTTATTTGGAAGCTTCATTTTCCCCACGACCTAGTTGGGACTGCATAAAAAACACCATGCAGTGAAAATCAATGGCAAGGTCTCCATGGGTGGGGTTTTTCTCTCGTATTGAAGCGTCTTAATTGGCGAGAGTTTTTCTTTATCTCTTTGTGGTCCTCACAGTTAAGGTCTCGAGTAGAATTCAGATTGTGTCCAATGTAGTATATCTGGATTGTATACTTTGTATTCCTTGTATTCTTTTGGTCCTAGCGTATCGTTAGTTGGCCTTCATATCTACCAATAAACTAAAACATGATTAAAGTATCCTTTGATCAACACGTGGCTTAATATTGAAGCGACACGTGTCTTTTTAATCTATATTAATATATAAGTTTTATTTTTTAGTTATCATATATAGTTATCTAATAAATAATTTTAATATATTTGTTATTATCTATATGTATTGACTTTTTATACATAAAATTAGTAAATAGATAAAGATGCTAACAATATATAAAATCTTGAAATAATATGTCTTATTTTAATCATAAAGATCTCCCAGATCGATCTTTTATAAGTAATTAAGAAAATGCAAAATATGAAATATAATATAACTTATGAAATATAGATAATTACCATAGATAAAATTAGATATAATTTAGCATCCCTCTCTCTATATATATCCAATTTTTTTCGTTATGCTATATGTTTTCCAACCGACACTGCATGTTAGTGGAAATTAAGATGCATGTTACTGACATGCATTTGGTTAGTAAGATGCATTATATATTACTAACTAAGATGCATGTCAGTAGTAACTAAGATACATGTCAAATGCATGTACTGACATGCATCTTAGTTACTAAGGATTTTCAGCCACACATGTGTTTTCCAACTGACACTGCATGCTAGTGGTAGCTAAGATCGATGCATGTCAGTACATGCATCTTAGTTATTACTGACATACAGTGTCGATAAGAGAAGAAATAGTTAAAAATGTATGTTTTCCAACCGACCTTGCATGTTAGTAATATTTAAGTTGTGTATTAGTCCTTCGCACTTTAAGACACTTCGCACCATAACCTTCTCATATATATATACTAGTCCTAATACCCGTACGATGTACGGATTGACCATATAAATAAGTTTTATTTCTTTATAGAAATAACAATATGTTGCTATTTATGTTTTGGTAAGAGATAAGTATTTCGTTAAATTTAATTAACGATTATGTATGCAATTATAGGATTAATCAGAACATTTGATTGGTTAAACTTTTATGTGTTTGGTAGGTCGTAATTTTTTAAGTGATATGTATATATATATTTTAAATAACTAATATTTATTTTTGAGTAGTCAGATTAAAAGATAATTTAAAATGGTTGAATCATAGATGTATTTAGATTTTTATTAAAATCGAAAGTATAAATGGTGATGAAAATAGATAGTTATGGGAACAATGAATATAATAGAATTTATTAATATAAGAGTTTTAATTATATTAGATATCTATATCTATATATTAATTAATTAATTTTTTTAAATTATTTATGGTATCTAAAAGATATGATTATTGAATATAGATTAATAAAACTCTAACTAAAAAGATGTATAACCAAACATTATAATTGTTTAGTTATGTATTTTTTAGATATATTATCAAATATTATATAGCATACACATATAGTCAATCCGTACATTGTAAGGGTATTAAATAAGATAAAGAACGTTTAATTGGTTAGACTTTTATGTGTTTGGTAGGTAGAAATTTTTTTAAGCAATACGTATGTAGTTTTTAATTAACTAATATTTATTTTTGGATTGTCAAATTGTAAAGTACAATTTCAAACAACCGATTTTTAGACTTATTTAAATTTTCATTAAAACTGAAAATAATAATTAATGACGATGGAAATGAGTAGTTATAGTAATAATGAATAAAATAATATTTTTAATATAAAAGTTTTAATTATATTATGTATTTCTATTTCTATAATAATTAATTCAAAGTTTTAATTATATAAGATATTTAAAAGTTAGGATTATTAAATATAGATTATAAGGAACATGTTTCAAATAAAGTATCACATATTGATGAAAGGATGTCTCAATCTTATTTTAATTATATCAATAGAATAATACGATAACCTCTAATATTTTTTTTAGCGTTCTGAATAGTTATCAACATACACAATTATTTTATTTATCCATATATATGCGGGTTTAAATCTAGTTAATACTTATATTAATAGAAATGGATGAATAGTATGTTTTTGTGAGACAAAGTTACTATTTCGTGAATAGTAACTTTGTCTTCCAATTTTGCCCCTTCCTTTTTAATGTTTTTATAATTTTGCCTTTTTGATTTTTAATGTTTTTGGTCCCTGGTTTTTAATGTTTTATTATTTTTGGCTTTAGTTTTCGTTCTTGGTTTTCTTTTGTTATAATTTTATTTCTTGGGATTATTTGTGTTTCATGAGATTACACACATGTACGACATTGTGTTTGTGTTATTGTTCCTAAAAAAATATTTATTTTTGTTTTCTGTAAGTAAACACATGTACGACGTCGTGTTTGTGGTATTGTTCCTAAAAAAACCACCTGCGTCTTTGCGTAACCACAAGGTGTTGTATTTGTGGTATTGTCTTTAAAGGAGAAAACGCGCCACGTGGCGGCCCTTACGGGGTGGGGGGCTTCCATATTCAGTTGAAAAAGTTCGTGTTTTTTTTTAGCCCCCACCAATTAATGCATCCGCTTATATTTTGATACTAAAGTTTTTTTTTTATAAAGTTTGGACACTAATAGTTTTCATGTATGACATTTTGACATTAAAGATTTCATTTTAAATTTTAGGCACCAAATAAACCCCTTTCACACAAGAGTTTTAGGTTCGTATTTTATCTGACACGTGGCCATTTTTATTTTGAACGGACGCCGCCCATCGGGCGGCGGAGAACCAACTAGTTATATATATATATATATATATATATATATATTAATTCTCATCGAAATGAATAGTAAACTTTCGTCCTTTTCATATTAATTGTCATTGAAGTGAATAGTGGCTTTTTGTCCTCACATGCGTTTTTTGTTTTTTATACAAATAAAAGATATTGCAAAAAATAAACAAAAGTTGGATTGGAAGGGTTGGTAGAAGCACTACATGTCTCCATTTGGTTTGAAAGGTCTAAGGTTCAAATCATGTCAACCCCCCTTCCCTTTTTTTTTTTTGTTTTTTTTTATTTCCAAACTTTCATTTTGGCCACTCTTTTTTCTTTTTTGCGGCTTCCTACCCTCCTTAAGTTTTCTTTTTACTTTTTTATTACTTTTTTACACCTTCAAGTTTTTTTTGTTTTTTGTTTATGAATTTTTTAATTTTATATATATAACCCTTAACTTTTACATTTTATAAAATTCATTTAGTTTAATTATTACCATCTAATGTTTTCAAACTCTTTGTTATAGGTTTTTATTTTTATTTTAGTATTGGCTTCTTTTTCCCCCCTTTTTTTTATATATATATTTTGTACCAATTTGACTTTTTGTAATATATGTTTTGTGTTTTTTTTTTGTACTTTTATAACTTTTGTATTTGGTTTTTTTGTAACATTTTGTTTTTCTTAACATATATTTTGTAACTTTATGTTTTTCTATAACGTTTTTTATCATTTCTGTTCTGCATATATCTTTTCAAAAATTTTCCCCAGTATAAAGACACAACAGGTACCCGCGGCAACGCACGGGGAGAACCTCCTAGTTAATAATTATTTAGCTGAAATTTAAAAAATAACATAAAATATTCAATGGAAATTTAAAACATATGGATGTTTCATTATCACCATTACAATTTGCAACTGGGCATATGGAATTATGCCTACCGAGTATTTTCACTGTTCATTGAATATTGAAGCTTCCAGACTGGGTTTGACAGGCTGTTTTCAAACTTTTTTTTGTTTGTTTCTTTGGTTTTTAGGTTTTTATTTTTGAGTCATGCTTTTATCTAATGTTCATATTTCATTTGTTATTTGTTTTGTACAATTAATTATATCTAACTTTTAACGATTATGTTGATTTTAGTTTCTTCTTTTGAGTCATGCTTTTACCTAGAGTTTGATTTTTTTTTTAAATTTTTATGTCATGTTTTAAATTAATGTTATTTTTTTCTTCTTTTACAATTAACTATATCTAACTTTTGATTTTAGCTTTTCTTTTTGGGGTTTTTTTTTTATCTTTTTCTTTTTATATCATGCTTTTAACTAATATTTACTTTTCATTTGTTATTTGCTTTGTATAATTAACTATATATAACTTTGGGTTTATTTTCTCTTTATGAAATTTATTTTTTCCTCGTAATTTTGGTTTTGTCAATTATGTTGTTATCTCACATATAGTGAGATATTATATAACTATTATCAAAGTATCATTGTTTTGGTTAATATAACTATTGGTAACACAATATATTATCGTTATCGAACTGTTGTTATTTGCATTAATAAAAGTATTATTATATATTATGTTCGTACGTAACTTTATATCATTGTTATCAAATTACCATTTTACTCTATAAACACTATATTGGGATCAACTGCCTTTTAGGTTAAAAAGAAAAAAAAAAATACTTGTGGCAACGCATGGACATAATCTCCTCGTTATCTAAAATTATCAAATACCTTCGCCACAATGATATCGACAATCAATATTTTCAAGGATATTTTGCACTAGGGATAATCATATCCCACAATAATATCTACATTCAGTATTTTCAAGCCTTTATCGTTTCCCTTTAGTTATGATCTCGAGTTCCACTTTCTGATTAGCCGTCTTTATCTTTTATGATTAGTGGAGTCTCTTTTAAGAATAAGGTAAAGTTATTATTGTACCATAAGCTTTTATTTAAAGGTATACAAATAGGCTAAAACACTAGTAATAAAGATTTTATTACTGTTGCTTTCTTCGTGCTGAGATCTTATATGCAAAAATTTGAACAGTAGGACATTGCCAGGAGTCGAACCAGCGTGGGCGCTCTCGTGTGGGTTGAGTTAGCCATTTATCCGCTGCTGCTTTAAAAAAAAAATTAAAAAAATTGAACAGTAAGTAAATCAAAATGGATGTTGTGTATAGGTAAGCATGTGCATTTTTTTTATTGGAATCCTCTTAAGATGGTCATATTAACCAATCAAAAAACATTAAATATGATAATCGTTCAACTATTTTTTTTTTCTTACAAACTTTCGACTTGAGAAAGTCTTAATCAGTTCGTGTGTGTTTAAGAGTTGTACTTAAGAAGTAGATAAATGGGGAGGAAGGGTGAGAGAAGTAGGGTTAATGAGTTTTGATTGTTCTTAAAGAGGAATACATACCAAAGCATATTAACAGAGCCTTTGACAAAGCAGTACGTAAGGTAACCCGCATGCCAATGATATGCCTTTGACCTCTAAAGCGGGCCTGTTTCGGAACAAGATATTCAAAAGTTCAGCTAAGGCTAAGATGAGTGGTGCATTTTGAGGGAAGGGGGACTTGCGTCATGTGGCGCCCCAAGATGCTACCCAAAAATGAGGGGGTTGTGCATCTTGCTACTGTGGGGGGACTTCCGACAAATGGCCATAGATAATTGGTTGGAAAGAAAAAATGAGAGAAAGAGAGAGAGATGGGCGTCATAGATGGGTTGTTGGGGAAGGTTTTTGGAGAAAGACGCCCAGCTGGGGTGGTATAGCCGGCGGCAAGCCGACGTCTTGGGTCCATTCCGCCACGCCACATATGCCGCCCCATTCCCCTTAGTCTAATGGATTTGAAGACAAACGCTAAATGACCACAAAATAGTCAAGATTTTATGAGCCAATGACTTTAAAAAACCTCTCTTATTCGTGTAATATATGTTACATGAATCTCGACTATTACATTTAAAACTGTAAAATACATATGACAGACTTTTGCAAAAATTACGGCGTGAAGTAATAAATACATATAAACTTTACAGTTTTGGACATTTTTAATTATAAACTTTACAGTTTTGGACATTTTTAATAATAAATACATTATAAGCTTTACAGTAAAATAACATGAAGTTCAGCTTCACAAAGACAACAAAAAAAGCACATTAAACGAACAAATTGTTAACAAGTAACCAATTTTCTAGTTTTTACATGGTTACAAATGTCTGGCTGTCAATAATTTTCGTAGTATAACAAATATCTATAAGTTTTGAAAAGTATGACTTTCTGCATATTTAGAAAAAACAGTTTATATTTACAACGTTCAAAAAATAGAAGATAGAACCAACGTTTTCCATTTAGTAAAATTCTTTGTTAGTCGCCCCGTCCTATACAAAGTTATGATGCTTGCATACTTTTTTAATGCAAGTAATGTTATTAATCAGGTTGTCACCATTGAATTCGGATCAATGCAACCGTTTGTGCCTCTAAAGGTACAAGAAAGAACATCAATGGAGATAAATGCAAATGTGCATTTTAGCTGCCAACCAAAAATCATAACGCCAATTTAAAGTTTACGGTACACCATATGTACAAGATAACTATTAGGATTTACATAGGCTCTTGAAAGAACAAAAATACGAAGATTTGTGAAGCAGGGCATCTTCGATTTACAAAACAAAGAAAAATATGATACTATACCTATTGTAGCCCATTTGTAAAATACTACCACTATCCTTCAGAAACTACAAGTTTGGCTTATAGATTATATTGCGCCACATTTACTCAAATGGAGGGCCACCTGCAAGTGAACTGATTTATATAAAATACATAAGTTAACCCGAAGAAACAACAAAAGCAAAATGAGAAGGAAGCATATGATTTCACGGTGTAATGACATTCGCCATTGTTAGGCTCTAAAAAGAAGCTCAAAATGAAGGGATAACATCTTTTCTACAGATAGATTGCCAAATTGGCATCATTTCCATTTCCATTTCCATTTCCATTAAAGATTTTGAATAGTTCCAAATTGTTCAAATAAATAGAACATAAACTAATAAGCTTATGATAAACTAAGTAATAAATAGTGATAACATCACAATATAGCAGATTAGCATTATATTATCAAGTAAACGTTGTGGGATACAATTGCAGTTTGTAAAACTACTTGATAGGGCAAAATCATATTAAAATTGGAGATGCACAACCACCTTACAGTAGGCTTTTATATTTGTCAAGCATAAGAGAGCTGGTAATTTTGACCCATATGGCCATATATATACAAATGGGTTTGCTTGGGTAGTGTTTTATCTTTATCCAATCAAATGAATTAACAGACTCAACTAAAACCAAAATGAGTTGGTCAAAGGTTATACATGCATAAAAGTGTGAAACCCTCTAATGTATTTGATTCATAGTAACTTTAGATACAGTACTATTGTTGCAACTATTTATAAAAAGAAGTGTTTGCGGGTCCGCCTGACCCTACTCATTTCAACCTGTAGTAAAAAAATTGCTCGTTTTGACATGTACCCATTTGACCCATGACCCAACCATGACTCATTTTGCAACAAACTATCAATGCAGGATGAATGAAAACCAACTAAATAAGCAAACAACTTAGACAAGTAATAGCATGGATAGTACCACCACCAATTTGGTGTAGTGCCGTAGTGGTATGGGGGAAATGATGGAATTAATTGGTTGGCCATAGATCACAGGTCAAACCTGAGCCACGCCATGTTTTACCGCAGTGGGCCTTTGGGGGGTGGGTTTTCCCCGGAACTGGAGATGGTTGGCTTGGGCTACCCAGCGCTGTCTGCGAAATGGGGTCGCCTTTCGCCATTAGGTTACCCCAGGTAGCGGGGATTTATTCGTTGGTTGTTAAAAAAAAATAGCATGGATAGTAGTAGCTAATGCTTATAGTCAATATAGTGCACCAAATATATAAAAAAAACATACTTTTGCTATTGGTTATTACAGTACCTTTTAATCGCCTGGTACATCTTTTGTTGCATGCTGCCTCCTTACAGTCCTTGGCTGGCGAGGAAATGTGAATGGGTCACCTGACTGTTTGTTATTACTCATTTCACTAGATTCCGCTTCCCCACTAGGACGTGATGATGCTGTAAAATGATGACTTTTTTTACATGGCACTGAGAAACATACCAGAAATAGAAAATTGGACCAAAGTTAGTTATCTTTTTATGCAATTAAGCCTTATTAACATACTAGAGTGTTTTTAGAAAAAAGAAGGAACCCATGTATTGTATATTGGATGTATACACATATTTAACCTACATCTTATGTACAGCAATTAAACAATTGCATTACATATGTACAAAAGGGAAATGAATATACTGAATGTGGTCATAATTAAATTTCACACAAGACAAAAGAACTGAATTTGAAGATCATGATGTTTGAAGAGGCCTAAAAAAGACATACCATCTGGAACTACAGCATCTCTCAAGTGAATATCAGGAGTTTCAAGATTAGCAGTGAATGAACTAAAGCTACCATTGGGTGGGCTCGGTACAGCAACTCCAATTGCAGAAACTGTATCAAAATTCTCTTCTTCTGAATCACTGAGAACAATGATACTCGGATCTGCTAGAGATGAAGAAGAACTTCTATTGGTGATTCCAGATGTCTGGTTATGGTTGTATGATGTATAATCCATCACACAAGGATGATCCACACTTTCGAACTCGTCTTCTTGCATATCATCAGAAGAGCCACTGCTCATTGATATTATTTCTTGCGCATAATTCGTACTGTACTCTTCTATATGATTGCCGCGACCATCCGAAATCCCGTTCACATTCCCATTTTCTAACTGGTGTTCACTTTTTACAGCAGAAACTTCCATATTTGAACCATCATTAGCTTCAAGAACACACAATGATCCATCCGAAAGGTGCCATTGTTCAAGATCCTTAAATGGACGTGCAATCTTTACACGCCACGAACCATCAGATTTCACTTCGATCTCAGTTACATCTTCATCACAAGCTTCCATCTTTCACAACATAAAATATATAGAAGAGAATCAAGTGCTTTTAAAGTTAAATCAAGAAAGCTAGAATAGTATGAAAAGGAAATTAAGCATAAAATTACCATCTTTACGATACGATTTAAATAGGGATCAATGATAATGTCTTCCAACGAATAATTTTTTAGGCATATGGGGCATTGCCACTGCAAAAGAAAAGATTCTCATGCAAACTACCCAGAGAAAAGTAAGTTTCAACACAGAACAGTCAAGTATGGTAAGAGCTTGCCTTTCTAGACCGTTGGTTAATTTCCACCAAAGTATGGAGATCAAAACAACCCAGATGAATGCATCCTTTAAATCTAGCAGCAGTTTTCATTCTACACCCACTCATCTGGCATTGATATCAACAAAACACAATACATCATAAAACCACCAAACATTTAACTTATGGAAAATGCTTGATGGTTTCATCAACCATCATTATACTATAAGCACCACTAAGAAGCTATAATGATGTACAGTACAAACTGTAAACTCACTTCAATGACCTATCACTAGAAAAGGTTTATAGCATAAATTTTGACTGAACACTATTTAAAAACGTCTGTGCCTTTATAACATGGGTTTTTATTTCTCAGAGACTTTAAGGCAGATAACCTTCTCACCAGGTCAGGGATTTCAAGGTGTGGTTGGCATGTAGATGAGACTGTAATTGGGTACAGGTTTGAAAAAAAGCTAGGAGAAAAAACTATGATTGCCTCAAAAAGATGTTACTTTAGAAGTTGGGATTGATACTGTAGTTTGAAAATTCTTTTATAACAAAAAAAGAGGGGGCAGTATATGATAGTTAAAGAAAGAAAGAAGAGGGTGTGAGAGCCTAAGGAGAGAGAAGAAGGGGTTGAGGGTTAGAAAAAACACACCAAATGGGGTGGATTTGCAAAGACACGTATGTCATGGCTTTTGACTTATCATATAAATGTAGCATAAAAAACTAGAGTGTAAACAAGCAGAGCCAAGCCCGAGCTCAACAAGGGTCAAGTTCAGCTCATTTATAATCGTAGGGATTGAGCTCACCACACATCAAGCCTTAAATGTAAAACTATAGCTCCGCTTACATTTTCTAAGCTCGAGCTCCGCTCATTGACCAATCGAATCTTTTTCTCATCTAGGCTTTTATAAGGCTACAGCTCGGATTGAGATCATTTATAAAAACTCAAGCTCATTAACTCTATAACTCACAGGAAAGTAACTTACAAATGCCTTTGTTCTATACTTTCATTAAGGAAAAAAAAGGTACCAAGGATTTTAAATAAAGAGGATTTCCTTTTAAAAACAATCTAAACACCAAAATTGGTTTTAGATTTGTAGGAAGTTAGGTCAAAAAAAGAACACATCAAGTGTTGGACCGCCATAATTCTATTATAGAGTATCAGAAGAATGGTTTGACTAGATAAAAGCGGAGTAGCTCGGCTCATTTGCAACCCCATTTTGCAAAACCTATCCCCTTATAACATTAACTATCACTTAAATACCCATTGCTTCATTCTGGAACCCTCAAAGACTCAAACCAAACACAAAGTTACAGAACTTGTAAAGTACAGAAGACGTACAGGGCAGCGGAGATTAATTGTGACATTATCTGCAATAACCTCTAAATCACTGTCACTATCATCATTAGTGGCATCCATTCCACCACCAATGCAACGACAAACACGGGAAACAGCTTCAGTAAAAGATTCACCTACTTGCTCGCCAGGAATCATGTTGATAACCTAACAAGACAGTAGACAAAAGAAATTAGATGTAAAAGAAAAATACTAACTTAAAAAGTCAGATCACAATGATTGCATTATTACCAATCATATTCTAGTATTTTTCCTATGAAAGATCTCATGCATTTGAATATATGGCTTTAAAAAAGAATGCAGCAAAAAATGACATCAAATGCAAAATAAGTGAAGGTACCTGTTGAACAGTTCGTTGCTTCACTAGTCTGACACCCACGCAAAATGTCCGAGCATCAGAGCAAGATAAAGAGATGCTATTATATCCCTCCACCAGAAACACTGCTATCTGAAAGGAAAACAAAATCCATTTCAATACAAAAACGCCAACTGTTTTCGTCTAATTCAAATCATGAGGTAACGCTAATATGAAGGCAAACACAAGTGACGTATAAAATAAAACTTACAGATGGACCATCGTCGCGACCATTGACTCCAAGCATCTTTGATCCAGGTCTGCTAATTGTCTTTACATGGATGCCTGGATAATAAAACTTCTTTAAAATCAATTTATTATTACTAGAGTTCATTGTCAGGCTTCCCAATCCACCACCACATAATCCCTCAAATACTAATCAGACATAACATACATGTAACCGTGACAAAAACATGTAGCATCTCAATGATGAAATTCAATTAACAAAAGAAATAATATAGCCAAATTACAACCAAACAAATATTATAAAAAAATATTTAGCTTTCTCAAGAGATGTATAAGAGCAGAACAAGTATACAAAAAGCTAAAGAGAAGATCAAATAAACAAATGCATACAAGATGGCACATATGAAATGTATGAATGATGAGTCTACCAATATTACATTCAAAGATGTATCACAGTATTTGTTTTCAAAGATAGATATCATATATCTGGCACCAATTCAGAACAATTAGAAATTACATTTGGATATAAATACAACACATAAATATTAGATAGTCCCTAGATAATGATAAAGTTAATATACCATTGACTCTTAATTCAGGATATTGAGGCCATTGCATCCTGAATGGAACATTATCATTGAGAAGAATACACCATGCCTGCTCAAGAAATTAAGAAAACATAAATAGATCTATCCACCCAATAAGGAAATTGTACAATTGAACAAATCTCACCTGTACATCATATCCTGAATTCTCCAGCAAATGTACATCTGCTCTAGTGATTTGGAAGCCTGTCTCCACGGTCTGTATTGGCTGTGAACTAAGAAACACAAGTTTGGGAATAAATGAGCTCAAACCTTCGAGATTCAAGTATGATGTAGTTCCTTAGTCATTTTAAAAGAAACAGTGTTCATGATGTAATGGAATGTTCATGTCAGCAGAAAATCTCAGAGAACCACTATCCAAGAATCAGGCACAAAACCACACCCCTGTTTAGTCAAACCGGGAGGCTAAAAATCACTCTACTTAATTGAACATATCAACTAGCATACGATTCAAAGCATTTTACTAAAAAATTAATTAGCAATTGTGTTATGTTACATGAATCTAAAGAAATGAAACACTCAAGCAATAAGCCAATAATGAAGATCAAACCTAACTAACTTACCCATCATCCGGGATACTTGAGACAAGGAGCTTAACAGGATATAAAGGGTGTGCCAACGTCTTCCAAAATCTGACCAGATAAATTTCCAAAATAAAAACCACGTCAGCTGGTCCACCTTAACATGACAAAAACAGTAAAGTAGCTGCTGAGTGCTGAGCTAGCATATGTACAGATTTTGTTAAGCAAAAGTATATAGTTATAGAAAGTAAAAAGGACGTGTGTTATGCCAGAACAAAAAATGTAATTCAAAACCATATTGATTAAGAAACATTTCTAAGTGTTCAATTATTTGCTACGTATAATTTGATTACAGTAATACTTCTTAAGGCTCCTTGGTAATCATTATACTATCTTTAAGTAAATATCATTAGTTAGAGGGGAAGAGGTAGCTTAATACCTTTTAACTAAATTAAGTTTGGAAAATACTTATGTTTATTCTCACATTAAGTTTAGCTCTTACATGCTATCTTTTGCTTTAACTGACATATTAAGCTTGTAAAAGAAGGGTTACCTGATATGAATATGCAACGGTGATTACGTTAGATGTACTTGTTGAGAGATTAAATTTAATTTTTTATAAAAGAAACTTGACATGAATGACGAATCATATATAATTAGCAAGCTATATAGGGTCTTTGGAGAGGTGTGTGGCACAGTTTAGTGTAACCAGTTGGCTTGGTATAGAAAGGCACCCATCAATCTTACGGCATCTTGGTTCGAATTAATCAAATGGGATTGCATGTAAAGGTTGAAGGATTCTTAATATAGGTAACCATATCTTGATAGATAATAAATGATTTAACAGAGACTTATTCAATTATAACCACTTTTGGAAATTTACATTTAGTTTGGGAAATACTAAAATGGTAAAGTGGACAACTACTTTGGGGAGGAAGTAATATATATTTCTACATGCTTACTAATTAGTTTGTAACTTTCTAAGTATTCTGGTTACTCGAACTGTGTGATTGGTAACCAGGCCATATGATTTTGTACTAAGCCATATAGCATAAAAGAAAAAATAACCACGTGGTTCAAATAAAGAAAAAGGACAAATAAATCCGTACGGGTCACATCGATCGATTCGACAAACTTCGCAATAATGCTGAGAATGAACAGGTGGGGCTCCCTCAGTGGACTCAACTGGGATTATAACACAAGGAATGTGTTGTAAAACATGACAATGTGAATCTGCACACTGAACAGAAACAAACTCCACATAAGTAAAAGTCATGATAAAATTCACAAGTGCTACTCAATAAGATGTAAACAAGAACAGAATTGCAAACACGGAATAAAAAAAAACTCATAAAAGTGTTTACTAGTAGGAAGCATAGAAACAAGCGCTTTTGGCAACATCTAAGTTCACACCGAGCATATAGAAAATGAACATTTGTGATAAGCAAAATAGCACAATCAGAAGAACTCGAATTTGTTAACATGAAAGTACTGAGACTACAAAGCGTGTGGACAGGGAAAGAGGACAAAATGCAATAAAACCTGAATCATGAACTCTGTTTCCCGTGGAATACCACAAGGACAACGCATTTTCTGATCCACTGTTTCCTCTTTAGTTGCGGTGCTGCTGCTGTCAGGGACACTACGTCCACCAGTTACAGACTCATTTGGCAATGCATGCAACATTTTTCTGAAACAATAATAAATATAAATAGTAGCAAGGACCATTGATGTTGACTTGTTTTTGTGCAAAAACAGAATGACAACAAGTCAATTTGGGAAAGATCAAGATTTATGAAACAAGGTACAAGGAATGGGACATAAAATGATATGTACAAAAGATATTGTTGTTACAGAAAGCATGATCCACTGTCATGCCAATCTGAAAACAAACCAATAAACAGTTACCTGTAAGTTTCATTAATTATCCTTGCCACATCTTCCTGTCGAATCAATCTATTCTTTTGCGGACCATGAGTACCTGATGCTAGAAACAAAATTAGGAAAAACTGAATAAGAACAAAATACTTAAAAATATAAAAACTAAGAGGTGGTCAAAGCATCCAGCACATGCAAATGATGGACACTAAACTAGATTCCAAGTATACAAAAGTAATGGCAAATTTTAGAAAATAGACCTAAAACAAGAATGTGATAGAAATTCTTACCTCCTTCGTCAGAAAGCAAAGCCAGTATCCTCTCCATGAGGTCCTATATTAGACAAGGATGCACATTAAAGTAAACTTGTCATGTACTTCAAAATATGTGGGGTTGATGCCATTAGTAGTATATTTTATATATTATATAATATATATTATAAACAAATAACGCTGTGACTCTGGCAGCGTGAAGAATATCAGATATATATCACCCAACTTTAAAAGTTCGCAATAGGATGGTACCAAATGATAGGTGAATATTATATAATATATATTATAAACAAATAACGCTGTGACTCTGGCATCGTGAAGAATATCAGATATATATCACCCAACTTTAAAAGTTCGCAATAGGATGGTACCAAATGATAGGTGATTATTGCCTGCAGCTGGTCCTTGGGGAAGGGTCAGATTGTGTCCAAAGGGCACACAGGGTCAATGGTTTCTCAGCCGATTTAAACCTTTTGGAACTTTAAAAAGTTGCCATGTGGCTTGCGACTGCACTTAACAAACTAAACTTTAGTCTTCGAAAATGACTAATGGTTCAAGCTGCAAATAGAAAGGGCAAAGTTGGGTATACACAAACACACACATGCACTTGGATCCTGCTACACACTCTTGTGAGAGGTCTTTTTGGAAGCAATCTCTCTACCCTCGGGTGGTGGTATGACTATCTAGATCCCACCTCCCCCATACCCCACCTTTGACAGGATTGGGCATTGTTGTGCGAGTTTCTTAAGTCAACAATACAAAGCTACAGGAAACATGCATCAGCTTATTACCTCTATTGGAAAATCTCATTACAAAGTGTGACAAAACCTAATGTTCATGCATTCGAACCAGAACTATGTAAACACTAATTTATCATCAAAAAGTTTTGAAGAACAGCTAGGAAGCATTGGAAAGATCTAGGCATGTGATTGCCACAAAAGGCATAATCCTATATTACAGTTTGACATCCTCGGGAAATCCCTTTTCTTAATACTCTTATTCCCCTTTCATCTGGAGCTGCCATAATTGGGCTCATCATGCTATACTTGCAGGGAATAGTAAGAACCCTTTTCCAAAAAAGGTTTTAAGAGACTATTAGATGAAAAAATAGAAAGGAAGAATAACGCTCGAAGATTATAAAAGAATTTCCAAACATCGAAGGAAAAACTATGAAAATAGTCGAAGGGCCGCTTGTCCAACTGACACAATAGGTAGTTGTTTTCTGTAACATCAATGCATTTAATGCATTTTCCCATTTGAGCTTGAACAGACATTGTTAAACTATTCATTAGATTTCACATTTGGATATAAATACCAATGTTGGCCATTTGCTTATTTCCAACACAACTTTGGAAATTTCTTTAAATCCTCTCATTTATTTAATACTCGTCATTGATCAATAAAACTTAAAACATAGCTTAAAATTTGCAAACAGTGCTGGTGTCGGTTGTACATTGACCGAAGTAAGGTTGTACATTTTGATCAGTTGATCAAATGTGGTGTAGAGCTGCAATGCAATTGTGAGCAGTGCTATTCCACCACAAGAGAAAGTTTAATTATAGTGGAGGAACTCTAGGAGTAGCCCGAGGAGTGGATTAGAATAAGTGATTGTCCGAAGTACTATACAATTGATGTTGTACTTATCCTAGCGCTCTTTTTTTTTTTGAAAGGTGTGAATTACTAGCGAATGTCAGGAGGTCTAGCAAACGTTGTCTTGACCAGGTCCGCGCTAGAGAGTCCCCTCAATGAGCAGATCCCCATTTAAACCCTCAAGAAAGAAAACCCTATCTTGACAAGGCTCGAACATGAGACCTTGGAGAGTAAAACTCCCCCCCTGGCCCACCCTAAGGCAAACCAATAGCCAACCCACCTAAGTGAGTTGGTTTATCCTAGCTCTCTTGTCTTGTACTGTTGATTTACTCGCCAAAAAAACATTGGTTAACAGATTCTGGACATATAAATACGCATAAATATTAAGTGAATGAAATCACCAAATTAAGTTTGGATAATACTGTGAGGGGAGAGACAAAAAAACAAGAAGGATGAACTGGAGAACACACCCGGCCTGTCTAGCAACCATAAGATCTTACTCTAGAAGTTAGAAAACAACATGGTGTCTGCCATTTATGGGATGTAAAAAGTCAAACATGCAATAATGTGCCAAATGGCTAACAGACCAAAATCAAACTGTGGTCTACTATAAGCGTAAAACCACTATATCATTATTCATTAGCCACATACATAAAATTGTCCATACAACCCATCAAAACAATACAGTATGCATGGTTAAGCAGTGTTTGCTGCTAAATATATAACGGAAAAATAACTTTCAATTAGTAAGTGCAGTACTATGATTTTTGGTTCACATGTATGACGATATAATTACTTGCATTAAATTAGATAGCAGCGAACAAGCATATCCATACATAATAGCTTTCACTTTCTATTATTTTACTGCTCAGATTTAGTCATCTCTACTTGAGTTATAATAGGTTATCGCGGGCTTATACTCACGGCGTCTTTTATGAGATTATGCCATAACTAGTAGTCGGTATCATATTTGTAAACCTAATACCATAAGAGTATTAAACGCTTCCATATCTTGGTCTTTCAAATACGCACCTAAAACAAAAATCTAAAACTAACAACTTTTTGTGTCTGTGTTTGCAAAATAGTGTGAAATATAAAAACCTAGATGGGTCAAATGAATATGCATATCCTTTTCCTTTACAAGTATAAAAGACGATAAAAAGTTTAGCAAAACCTTGATTCTTTGAAATCAAACCAAAACATAACAGGCCCCAATTTAGCAAGCTCATATCAAACAAAAAGAAACATGTGTATAGCATTAATTGGTAATGAAGGAGGCAATGAGCAAGCTAAATTAAATCTGCATACATTACTGGCTTTTATGCAATATGCTCTTGTTCTTGACCCTTTAAATAGGCTTTCTCTAATCAGAACCAAAATTAGACAAACTCAAGCATATTTGTCAAGTATTTTAACTAAAATACAGCCTAAAAAGAACATCAGATAAATACATTTCCCTACAGAACATGCCAAATTACAGTAGGTAACCATATTTATAGTATAAATTAAAATAGATAACCAGAACCCCAACAAATGGCTTTAAAGTTACGGAGAACGGTTACTCCACGTGAGGCGTTCACAAGATCCCTATTCCCTAATCAAGAGAGTAATATTTATGTACCTGCTTCCTCCCCGTCTTCGGAACACCAAGATGGCTGAGGACATCCTTAAGCTCTTGTATTCTAAATCGTGCCAGTTTTTTCTGATAGATAAAACATTGTTACTAGAATAATACTGTATAATATGAGACGTGGAAGGAAATATAACAAAATTGTAAAAGGAAAAGCACATTAACATAGAACTATCCAGAAAAGGAAATACCTATAACTAAGTGGAGTAATGCAACAAAAGTAAATGAATAAAATGAAAAAGATCGTGTTTACATATAACCTAGACAACAAATACACAAAATCACGTAAACAAATGACTACTTGAAGTAAATGTAAGCCAAACCTTTCTACTAGACACGGAGAAGCATTGTTAGTACTCCCAAGGCCCTGTGGTCTTTGTGAATTTTCGTTGGTTCATTAAAACAAAAATATGACATAATATATTGTCAGCTAAATCTATCTCAGCTCCAATCATAAATAACAATATGTTGATGTTATGCCCAAAGCTTATCGATTAACTCACCTTATTGTAATACCTTGTGAAATAATCGATATTTATTAAGAGCGACAAGGGAAGAAACTAACCCTTGACGTTCACATTCGACGCATGATGACGCCTTTCTAGGGAGAAATTACTAATGTTTACTTTTTGAATTTGAACAAAACACGTGCACAAATGGTATCTGCATGCAAAGACGATAACTTTTACTTTTGGCAGCCCAAACAGCATAAAGCATCCTTACAAGCAGATACCAATGTGCGTCTCATTGACTTTTTTTGGAAGACCGTTGACTTATATATTTTGAGCTAACGTTTGATCTTATTAACTCTCTCTCCATATTTAACATCCATATGATCCCAAAAAACATCAACCCAAACATTTAAAAGTAAATCACAGTACAAGTTTCTAAACTACCAAATGTATCTTCACTTTTACAATGATTTTACATACAAGTAAATTCATTATTTCCAATGGATTTTACTTTCTCATGTTTCTTCGTCAGGCTGAAAACTACATTAGTTGGTTTCCATAAAAGTAAAGAAAGTTGCTTGATTACATATATATGGCATGTCATATATATGAAATGAATGTGACATACAGTCACATTATATGTACCCTAAAGTTTTGTGTTGTTATATAAAATCACTGGGGTATCCCATTACCCAAAAAAGTAAGGAAAAAATTTTCCTACGTCACCTCAATGGTGCCTCGTTGCAGACTACTATAATGCAGTCACTCCTTAATAAACACTGAAACAAATCGCACCAATGATAATTATCCCCCAAAATTTTACTAACAATAGTTCACTACTACTATTTGTTCTGCGTAATTCAAGAACAACAATACTACATTTTTCAAAACGATAACGCAAGTACATTCCTTGCAAAATGTCGTTTTCCCTTTCGTCTCCTAAACACGCACACGACACATGGCAGTTGTGCCTAGAATTCTAAGCAAAGGCGGATCATTGTGCCACCCTCTCCTTCTTTCCTACTTCGGTTACTATAAGATTTGTTTTACAATAACCAACCAGCATACATATATATACACACACACACATTATATTATATACAAAAATATAGTAGCATCTTTGATCACTATAATTCATAAAAATACAAAATACAAAATCACAATTAAAAGATAAAAACCTAGAAAAGCAAGATTATAAAAAAAAAAAAATAAAAAAAAAAAGAAGTTACCTTGCATTCAGGAACCAAATCGTCCATCTGTAAATTCTTCTGTTAAAATAAATAAATAGCAAAAAAATGCAAGTTAATTAAACCGATTAATCAATTGATTCGAATAATAAACAATTAGGATTAGACAGTAATTAAATTAGGGATCGTGAGTGTATAATTACTGTGTATGTTTTATTTTTATAGGTTTCACTGAGCAGTAGCAGAAGTGAGGGGGGCAGACGGACGTCAAACGAGGGTTTTTCGCTATCTATCAATATCAAAAATGATTTTATTTTTATTTTTTATTTATTTATTTGTGTTTTATATAAGGTTTGGTTTGGTCTGGTTTGGTTGTATCTATAGCAGTAGAACAATCCATAATCTTGTGTCAAACGCGGGGTATGAGCCATGAGCAGGCGATCCGTCAAATATCAGCCAAGAGAGGAGAGATGCAGACAATCATATATTTATGTTGTAAGAACGGGAAAATCTTTAAAAGCTTTTTATTTTATCACCTTTTTAATCCATTAATTTTAATCTATTAAAAGTTTATATTCAAATATTCAATGGAAAGCTTTATTTAAAACTTTTGTTTTTTTTACATTAAAAAGTTTTCTGAGCATTGTCAACTCATCCATTAAATAAATTATTCAACCCAATGTAACCAACCCTTTCCAAAGACTTTTTCTTCGAACAAAAAAAAAAACTTTTTTTCAACCACCAATTAATATGTCAAATGTTGGATACGGAAAAAAGAAATATAGACAATCATACATCTACATAGTAATAGTAATATATTAATATGTAGACACCCAAAAGCTACTACTCCTATGAAAAAAGACTATCCAAAGATATTGTCTTCAGGCATGTTTGCAACTATCTATAATACCTTTTCCCTTCTTTTTTTTTGTCAAACTAAAATTTTGAAATACCTATAATATCTTTACCTAATAACCATTAATGATTAATTTATAATTTTTTGAAATATTTATTCTATCATTTAAATAACTACTTTATATAATCACCAACATACTTTATATAACATATATTTTATAACTTTTAATTTTAAAAAAATTATTTTCAAAAAATATCTATTAAATCAAATAAACTTTTTTCGTTATAACGAACAATTATTGAACATCGCTAACGAAAATATTTAATCTTGCTGCTTTGCGTGGGTACTATTCTAGTTGTAAGTAAATGCATGTAAGATGTCTATTTTTTATTTTTTTTTTTATTTTTGAAAGGATGTTAGATGTCTATTTAAGTTGCAAAAATTGTAAATATAAAATGTCGAGACAAAATATTTATCTTAGCTTATATAAAAAATACTTTTTATCGTTCAAATTTTTGACTCTTATTTTACCGATTTAATCAACGTACTCTTTATAACTTGGTAAACTCATGATCAAGGTTATAGAACTCGTGGATCGGGATCGGATCGGCGAGGTGGGGAGGCGGGATTTTTTGAAAAATCGGGGAGATATCGGATTGGGAAATTTATATATAAAAATAATAATTTATGAAATTATATG
>JAOEHQ010029845.1:0-13399 GCA_025447715.1 Asclepias incarnata | reverse complement strand
GCTTTATCCCATCATCCCCGTGGCAACGCGCGGGGTAACTTACTTGTTTTAATATAACGACTCTAGAAAATAGAAATCAACTTTGGTCGAATTCACGTTATTAGCAATGTCCTATAAACTTTTTATTTTTAAAAACCATTTTCTATTTATCCACGTAATTAGCAATGTCTTATAAACGTTTAGGGTGCGTTTAGTTCAAGAAAACACCCCCTGTTTTCCATTTTTGTTTTCTTGGAAAACATAGAAAACAGAAAATGTGTTCAAATTTTATTTTTCTAAAACAGTTCTCTAAGAAAATGAAATTTCCTGTTTTCATTTTTTTAACTGGAATTAGAAAACAACTTTTTTTTATTTTCCGTTTTCTATTTTCTGTTTCCACTATGACCTAAAACCTATTATATCTCCCTCCTTCCTCACAGTCGCTCCTCACAATCTCAGACTCCCACCCCGCGCTGGTCTCCACCGGCCCCCATCTCCCGCCGGTTCCACTAACCTTCACCCCGCCGGTCTCCACCAACCGCACCCCCGCCTGTGTCTGCCAACCCCATCGTCAATCGTCATCATCCGCCCGGTCTCCACTAATCCGTGTTTCTTCAATTTAAGGTATACTACTACTACTACTTCTTACCAATCTGATTTTTTGTTGATTTTACCGACCCGTGTTTCTTCAATTTTTGTTGTTTTTATATACATAGATCCGTGCTATGTTTTCTTCTACTTGATTGATTTCTAGTATAATTTTCTGATATTTATATATTGTTTTTTCTTCTGATTGATTGATTGATTGATTTCTGATATATATATTTTGGTCATGTATTTCTGATATATATATTTTGTCTGCATTGTGATTCTATTGATGTGTACCCTTAGAGGGGGTCAAGCTCTTAGAAAATATAGAGATCGAGAGAGAGGAGTTTGCTAACAATTTTCTGCTTGTTCTCATTACTGAAAGGGAAATTACAATTTATAGGCAACATTAAGTAACTTACTAGAACATGGAAATAAACTACCAAAGCATGACAACAAACAAAAACGTGGGGTAGGAGGCATCCCCCACTACACCCTTTATTCTAGACACCTTAAAGGAAACACTCAAACAAAACTACCCACGTATCCATGCAATACCATATCAACGCACCCAAGATTCAAACCCTCAATTCACGAACAGGAAGGACCCTGATAATCAACACCTGACCAACCCTTCTATGAAGGTGTTGGCAGGAGTCGGCCATGTTTAAATTTAGTTGCATGCATTAGGATTAGTTTCACAGTCATGTTTCCATATTCCCTCTTTTTCTCATGCATTCGATCACCCATGCTATGCTCTATATTTTTTAAGTTAGGATCTACATTTTATTTAAGGACAAGTTTGTTTTCATTAATGGAACAGAAAATTATTGAAGGAAACTTAGTCGTATCTCTCTCTCTTCTTCTCGTGTGCTCTTGCGAGTTTGTAGGTTTTCTGCGTAAACCTATCACTTTCTCTAGTCTATGTTATCATAAAGGTTATGAAGGCATTGGATGAGATTATGAGGTTAATCTTTGCACACGAATAATACTTTGTTTTGTAGAATTGTGTAATCATGTTTAATAGCATTGCATACATGGTTAACTAATTACCAGCCAATGTCCAAACTTAATATGCACATGGAAAGTTGCATAAAAAATGAGTACAAGATACGTTTTTTACCAAACAAACATAAGTGTGATCTTCTGTTTTAATCTCTTTGTTCCAAAAATAATTGTTTATCAAACAAAAAAGATACAAATTAAGATATATGTAAATAATGAAGTTTTTAGTTTTAAAAAGTCAATTTTTCCCTTGGATTTCTACTATTTGCCTTGAAAAGTTGTAATAATAGTAATTAATTAAAAGTATGGTAAAGAAACAAGTGTATACTTAATGTGTTTTTGTAAAGATAGACAATTACCTTGGAATAAAAAAAAATAGTAAGGTTGAAAATAAAAATGAGATGGAGGGAATAAAAACTAAAATTTCCAAACTATAATTTTCATATTAGATATTTAAGTTAGATAAAAACTAATAATTTTTATTAATAAAATAGGATATGAATTAGTTTATAACCAGAGGGAAACCCACACAAAGCAGCGACGGTGTAGTGGTGACGGCGGCGACTGGTGGTGATGGAGGCGGCGAGGACTGGCGGTGGCAGTGGTGACGATTGGCGGTGGCAAAATGGAGAAATTAGTTTATCATTATTATAAATAAAAGGGTTTTATTTACTTTGTTTTAAATTTATTCCAAAGGTACAACCAGTAATTAACAAAAAGCTCTATATTTATTTGATAAACTTAAAATAGTCAAGGGCTAAAGTGAAAAATTATAATAATGATAAAATAGTACTAATACTGTAAACAACTTTTAAAAATGCAGCCTTTTATTTTGTTTTGGTTCTTCGTTTGTAAGCTCGCCGGCTGGAAAAACAAAATGTTGATTCATTTGGTTTTATTACGCGTATAACTACATAACAGGTTAGTTCTAACTTTAATAAACGTATTGCCACTGATCAAAACTCCGTTTTCTCGATTACATTATCTATTTAAAAACCAAAATAAAGGGTTTGACTTGTTTTGACCGGTTCAATACTGGTTTGGTCTGGTTTCGGTTCTGGTCCGACCGGCTCAGGCGGTTCAATATCAGGTATCGAACCGGTGGCTATTGAACCGGAATTCTTAAAAATATCAGTCCAACCGCGGTCCGACCAGTTGGACCGGGCGATTCAAAAACATTGCTTATGAGCATTACAGAGCATCTTTTGAAACATGTATTATCATATTTACTAACTTTAACTGAAAGAGAGGTTAGCCAACAATTATTTTCTAAAAACCAACAGTAGAATCATAACCATACTATTGTCAATTTGTCACAAGTGTTGCATACATTACCAGCCACATATGTATTAGGAAAGTTGAACATTAAAATGCTTACAAAATTCTCAAAACCAACCAAAAAGCATGTGGCGATTCGGTTGAACATCTACACAAGCAGAACCGCATTGATACACCCATCATTTTCTGGATTGTTGGTCACTTGAGCATATTTCCCTACATCCAACAAATTCCATAGCAAATAAGCCTATGCACCATCCCATCATTTATACAATCAAAACATACAACAATAATTATCTTACCCCATACTACTTTCCCAGCGGGTGTGACAAGACCTAGTTCACTCACGTTCACCTAGTATACACAATAACAGAAAGGTCAACAGATGTGGTAACAGCATACAATTATTCGAATCTTTAGATAGTTGAGAGAAATATACCTCAATGATAGTTCCCTTGGTGACAACACCTAGAGATGTATACATTGGACCATTAGGATTTTTCTTCACTCCGATCATCTCAAGATTGAACGTACACTTAAGCTCAGGGTGTGTCACATGGGCTTTGTTAAACCTTAAACCAGTTGGACGAATAAACCGCTCATACTTTGGAGGTTTTCTCGTGAAACCCTGGCCAACAAATGTCACTTTCGTGATCATTCTCTTCCACTGCTTAGCTGCAAACAAGCAATCAACATTAGCTCTAAGCATACTGGTCAATGTCGTAAATTTTAAAACCAAAAATATAAAATAAAAGAGAACAGCTAGCGTTTGACAATGCAGTATGAAAGTGATTATCAGATTACAAACTTTTTGAGTCGAACGGAATCAGTTTACAGTGCCTCGGCATAGTGAAACTAATTCCCATTATGTGATTATTTTAAAGTAAAACTTAGGTAGGGTATCTGCAACAAAACCAATTTTACCATTTTTAAGTCCATTAACATGTAAAGCCTATCAGCCGATTCTGTTTATTACATAACAAATAACTTCTAAGCCGCAATGCCAACTACATTCTAACACAGCCTAGTTCAACTAAACTTTTTATTTTGGAAGGCAACTAAATACTAGACAAATTCCACACATATTTACAGATTGCCCGCAGGACTTCAACCCACAATCCATAAGTTGATGGGTCATCACCCATAAAACAAGAGCCAAAGCCCAAAGATTAGTTCGACTAAACTTCTAACATATCCTAAAACAAGGTAAGGGCACATGGGATACTTACTTTTCCTTTTACCAGTTCTGATCACTTTGAACATCTCATCTTCAGCCACAGGTCTCACCTGAAAGATTCAAACAACATCATCCTTCACATCAAAACGTAAGAACAACTATGATAAACAATCTTGATAAGTAACAGATGCTATACGAAACAAGCCATGTAACAAGTGCAAAATGAATATGAATGATTCCAAACCTTGGGTAGAGGCACATCCCACTTTCCAGCTTTCTCTTTCCTTTTTTGTTTTACTGTGTTGCTAAGAACCTTCGATACAGAATGTGGATGTAAGTATAATTAAATATAATCCAACAATTATTCGTGTAGTCTATCAACACCAACATTTAAAGCAACAAACCTTTGCACGTGTGGTAGCATCACGATCAAGAAGATAAGCAGGTACAGCACCTTCTTGAACATCATCATCGACCTTGCGTCTGTTTGATGATTCTTCATGCATAGCCAGTCTACAAAATACATTGACATCAGAACATTAAACCAAGGAATGATCCAGCAATAAAGTGTAAGTGAAACCGATAGAATAACAGAGTAAGCTATCCAGAACAACATATAAAATAACAAATTATATATATATATATATGCCAAAAAATGGGTCGCAACTTCAATAGTCTTACTTGTTTTAGATATTGCAATTAAACCCTATTAATTAAAAACATGTCTCACAGGGTTATTTTTATTCAATAACATGTCAAAACAGGTGAAAAAAACTGGACTTAAAGGAGACACTCCAAACAAATCAATTTGCTTTCGTCTACACTCCCATGTTTACTTTAAATGTATAAAACCTCCTAAATGATTAATTCAAACTATACTATCATTCAAGCTACAAAATACTAGTAATCACATTCTTAACATCAACTCCTTATTTTAAAAAAAACATTTTGGCCACAAAATGTTTCGAGTCAATGCACAACCCCATTCTATTGACACAATATAGTTATGTGTTGAACAATTACCAAACCTATCAGACCCACCAAATTTGAAACCTTTACCCTATCGTCGCGTAGAAATATTAAAACATAAAGAAAATATGAAAGGTACAAATTGAGAAAGATGTACTAACGTCTTTTTCATTAAAGCCTTTTCCGCATATCGCTTCTTAGCAAACTGTTTGCCCTTGATACCTAAGGCCTGAAATAACCACAAATGAACAAAAAACATATTTACTATCACATGCCTTACTGTCAAAAAATTTGAGCAAACAAGATCTAGCAACGTAATATTACATCAAATAGGGAAAGAAAAAAAAAGAAAAAAATGTTGAGAGATATAGAATGGGGTCAGAACCGTTTGTGCAGTTTTGGAGCGTTTGTGAACTTCACGGGCTTCCTTCTTCCTCTTCCGATCAAAGTGATCAAGACGATACCCATTTCGCTTCCTGTGAAGCTCTATGTAATCTCCTTGAGGCTTTTAACAGTAAACCAAGAAAAAACAATGAGCACCAAGTACAGTCACGGGTAACTTAAAAATTGAATCCTATAACAACGTGTGATAAGTACGACACAGGATCCTCAATAGTTGTTACAAGTGAAAGACTGAAATTACACATTTGAACTGGAAACCAAATTGAAACTAACCATGATTAATGTCGATGAAGCAGACTCAAGGTTTTTAAGTAATCAACGTCTGAAGACTGGAATGTGTTCCGAACAATAAAAAGTAGTGTTGAATCTGAAAACACAAACAGTCTGTTTAGTAAACTAATACCGGTATAATACGAAGGTACGGTGTATCACAAAGATTTTTTAAGCTGTAACAAAGTCTGTAATGCTCTTTAAAACATAATTACAACACGGCACCACGTTACGCTTAAACGAATGTTACTAGGCTAAGAGTTTCGATGAAATCGCAAGCAAGTAAACTAATTTGCTTTTCATTATGTTTCTTGTGACAATATATCATAACATTGAGAATAAAAATTATACCGGCATGAATTATAACATTTTGATACAATTTAACACATTCAAATAAATGTAAGTTTTATAGTCAAAATACCTATAATAGCAATACTGTAAAGCTGAATATATTTCCAACTATTATTCCTAAACTATATAAAAATTAATAAACCTTAAACCCTAACAAACAAATAGAAGTATAAAACTTATAAATAAAATAATAGCAAAAGAATAAACAATAATTATGTGATATGTAACGTTACTGGTTAACGATGAAGATACAGATAGAGGAGTAGCGGCAGGAGAGATAAAAGGGGGTTTGAGGCGGTGGTGGTAACACTTGCTGACTTTTTTAGGGCTCAGGTGAAGCCGCTGATTATTAGGTTTTGGGTTTTCTCTTTATGTCCTAACTTTGGAGATTGGGTATGGGCTAATGGGCCAGATGTTAACGGCTAAATTTGTATTTTTAAGGGTGTTTATTTTTCACTATTGATACAAGAAGTTTGATAACTATAAATCGTACCCACAGTTTTTATTTTTTAAATAAGTGGTGATGATGGACTACTTTGCCGACTGTTGGTTCCGACTTTGTATTGTCTAAAATGTCTAAAACACGAATATATAAATTGTGTTTGTAATTTATTGCTGGAATATTTAAATACATAGTATATAAATGAATAAATATAAATATGGAAATGTTAAAAAATTTAAAATTTAACACTATCCATTTGTTTTATAAAATAGTATAAATATAAATATAGATAATAAAATAACAATAATAATAACTTATTACATACATAAAAAATTAATACCTGATATATAAAGTGCAACTTTTGATATATACAATTATTTATTGCTTACTTACTAGCAAAACTTGTGATATATAGCTATTTTTATTTGTTTTAAATTTTTTTATATTACTATTAAAATTAATATTATTACCGATGAAAGAATAACAAAATTGTAAAGAACTATTAAATTTTTCCGTGCTTCGCGGTGAACCGAACAACTAAAATAAGAGCATCACATTTAACAAGAAAAAATAGAAAGGACACAGACTCGAATACGGGATATGATTAAAAAAAAAAAATGTTACAACCAAAAATATAATAACACACCTAAAAATACCAAAAAGGGAAAAAAAACACCTAAAAAGCGTATAATAACACACCTCGGGTTTTTTGTAGGGCGTTAAGGCCGGAGTTTTTTGTAATGCTTGCAGGAATACAAGTGAATGAATATCCTTTGACGAGTAAAGTGCATACGCCCTTTTAGATAGAGGGGGCGCTAATGACAATAGAATAGGGCTAAGAAGGTATTGTTTTTTGTCTACTTCACGAGCCTCGTTCTCTAACTTACCCCTTTTTGTCCATCCACGAGACTGTATAAAGAGAGAAAGCGGCGACCATCTTAAAACATTTCATGAACCAAAAGCCTGTCACATATATAATCTCCGAACTCTTATTTTGTATCAGCTTATAAAGAAAATAAAAATTAGCCCCTGAAAAATTAAGTTTCAGTGGCGTAGTGTGTGAGGAATAGAATTTGGGGGAAAGAGATGAAGACTCTAGTGGCACCTTCTTCAACTCTACTACTACTACGTACCTCCCACAATTTCAATCGTTTGTTAATTAGCAAAAAACAACATGCCCCTGTTTATAGCAGCAGCTGCACAATCACCCGCCATCTCAGTTTTCACTCCAAATCCAAACCCCCCTACATCATTTCCACCAATCGCCGCCATATCTCTGCCATGGCTTCATCCACTCAAACGCCTTACCAGGTTCCTGCCATTCACTCCCCCCAAAATTTTCTTTTCTATCATTTTTATTATTAGCTTATATATTTTTGTTAAAAAAATCTATTTATAAAACATATTTTAGAGTGCTTCTTCATCTGGTGATGATACTGCTGCCGTTGACGTATTGCAAATCATCAAAACCCATCAGGTACCCATGTGTGTTATGCATATATATATATACACACACACTGACACACACATACATACTAGGTTAGGACAAGTGCGATGCACGGTTTCAAATAAATTGCATAATGTGTTTAATAAAACAATTAGTAATCGTATAGATAAGGGAGTTACGTTTGTTTGAAGTCTATGATCTCAGGGAATTCATCATTTAAAAACATCCTACTCCAATAAAGACATGAGTGACTCGCCACAAACAACTCATAGGAGCCGTTTGGTTCTAAGATTTCAAGAGATTTTGATGAAAAGGAATTCGCATTTCATATGTTAACCTAACAAGACAAGGAAGGAAATCAAAATTCCATTCCACCAAATTCCTTTACATTATGTGAAACAAACAACCCCTTAGTAATAGGAAAAGAAGTAATGTAAACATAAATCCGATTATTCATCGATGGTCATTAATATCTGCGAACGAACAATCAATTTAGCATGGCAAGTTCAATCACAAATTCATGAAGTAAATGACGCAATAAATGATGAGAAAATAGTAAGATTTTTGTATAAAATACAAAGGAACATACGAAGAGTGTCTTATGATTTTATTTTATTTTTGATGCAGTATCTTGAAAGGAACTAAACTCAAAACCATTATCCAGTTCTTGGAAATCAATGATTGCCATACGTTTACCACATTTTCAAACATCCAAATTTATCCTCACTTAGTTATAGGTAGAGATAGAGATTAGTTATAGGTAGAGATATATCTTTGTGTCTCTTTGATATGTGTTTTTGTTTTGTGATTATAGGAAAAGGCTGCTAGACTGCCTCCAATTGAAGAGGTCAAGACTCTCCTTAACTATAGCATTCGTGGCGTTCTTTCAACATTCTCCCAGGTTCTTTCTGCCTTATGTTCTTAGTTCCTAAATGTTTTCTGTGTGATAGTTTGTAGTAGGGCGTGGTTTGAATTCCACACCACACCACACACACACACACACACACACACATATCATGGTTTTTATAGGCTGGTACAGAATTTTGATGTTCTGAAATGAAGTCCGAGTACTAGTATTTGGTTAAGTCAATGAAATACTTGAAACCAGCATAACGCATTGCCCTCTACTTTAGGAAACATGTAGCTCAAGCTTTTGCTCAAAACTATATGATCCAACTCCCGACTTGGAACGGGAAGGCTAGATATTGCAACCGTTAACCCAACAAATACGTGGGCCAGTCGGGTCCATAGAACCAAGGGGTCAGGGTTTCTCTGCCGTCTAAACCTTTTAGCTAGAAGTCAATGTAATACGTACCTTTTGGTCTTATGCAGTTATGACCAGCTACAAGGGTTTGCAAACAACTAGTCTTTGTGAGGCCAGTTTATGACTGCTTATTGATGTAGTTATATGAATACGTGGAGTAAGCAATAATGCGTCATGGTTGTAGAAAAGCTCTTAGTATTCTTGATAGAATATATAATTTGGTCATATTCAGAATTCAAACGTTATGTATACAAGTATGAAGTCAAACCTTTAGTGTCTTTTAGAGTAGATATGGTATAGCTTTCAGTAAGCATATGATATGGCACTTTTTCTAAATATTGGCACGGTAGTCATGTTCTAGAATTGAAACATGTTTTTATTTCTTTTAGTTATTACTTTTACAGCTGTGTTTTCTTTTCAGAAGCACGATGGTTATCCATCAGGATCCATGGTTGATTTTGCATGTGATGCCAATGGATCTCCCATATTAGCAGTCAGCAGTTTGGCAGTTCATTCCAAGGTTTTAATTATAGTCATACAAATGTGTAGTCTATGCATTATTATTTTATTACAGTCTTGACCTTTTAATGTTCTCCCTTTAGAGACTAGCCTTAAAGTTGGCTGCTTTTTGCAGGACCTCCTTGCTAATCCTAAATGCTCATTGCTTGTTGCAAAAGACCCAGAGGATAGAACTGATTTAATTATAACTGTACATGGTGATGCTGTTCCTGTAAGCCCCTTCATTTTAAAAAAAATTTAGTTAGAATTCCTTTAGCTCAAGTACTGGCTTGATCATTGATTTGTTTTGATCTATTTTAAAGGTTCCTAATGTGGATAGAGATGTTATACGTACTGCATACTTGGCTAAACATCCAGATGCATTTTGGGTAAAGCATTTTATACCCTAATTCCTTTTTGGAGGCTTAATCTCTTTTTTTCTCTTCTTTTTATATGGCATCTTACATTTTGAAGGTTGACTTTGGCGACTTCCAATTTCTGCGCATTGAGCCTAAAGTTGTGCGATTTGTTTCTGGTGTTGCTACAGCTTTGTTGGGGTCAGGAGGTTTGTCTATGTCCATACTTTGAACTTTTTTTTATTTACTTTTGACTATAGTGCTTCTGGGAACCTGTGTTCTGCACCACCTAAACTTCATTGAGCAATGGAGTTGTTTACTGTGGCTAAATGTTTGCTATAATAAAGAAAGGATCAAGTTTCCAAAATTCCAAATTCTTGTCACAGTAGCTAATTTAAAAGATGTGATTTTCCATATTTTTTCTCTGCTAATTGTCAAAGTTTCTCACTGATATCAGAGTTTACGAAAGAGGAGTTTGCAGCAGCAAAGGTGGATCCGATTTATCAGTTCTCTAAGCCTGTAACGGTATGACTCCACCACTGATGTAAATTTGGGAGGATTAGAGGTGGCAAGATGGGTTGGTTCGGCAGGTTGGTAACGATTTAAAAATGCCTAATGTGTTCATTCCCCATAATTTATTAGGTTGGGCTGACTCACCAACATTTCTTTCTGCCCATTTTAATTTATATTTGTAAATAGTTAATGCAACAAATATGATTACAATAGTTACACTATATGAGTGATTTAGAATGCTGATCAGAGGTACCCTTGGAACTTGGAAAAGTTTTAACTCTTTTCATTTTTATCCATGGTTTAAATTTTTATCGAATAGAGAATTTTATAATCCAAAATATTCATTTTTAGGTAATGGGTCGAGAATGCCACCTCTAGGGAGAAGCATTTTATACTTCCATTCTCTTTTTGTGTTTTGTGCAATTACAAAAAAATGTCTTATTTTTCTTTATCTTCTGTACATTATTGTTATGCTTGCATTTAGTCAACTTACTATGTGACCCTGCAGTCTCACATGAATAAAGACCATTCAGATGATACGAAACTCATGGTTCAGCACTCAACATCAATTCCGGTAATTCATGATCTTGAATTATCTTGTTGTACATGACTCTCCCTTTTTACAAGAAATAAAACCGGAGTTTTCTTATTTAATCTTGAGAGTTGTGTTCTCTCCTCTGGTTCTACCAAGTGTACTATTTGCCGTTTGATAGAGGGTAGATTAATACATATAGTCAGTCATGTTTCAAAAATAGACACCAGATTTTGGCAAGATAGCAACACTGATATGGTAACTTATTAACAGGTGGACTTTGCATACATGCTGGATCTGGATAGCCTTGGGTTCAATGTAAAGGTAATAATATTAAGTCGGGTTGTGGAATCCAATCAATCTAAACTTAAATGAACATCATTTCTCATAGAGATATCATGCATTTTCAAGTTAATTACAAATATTTATCCATGTGCATATGCTCAAATTATGGACCTTGTCTAAATTAATTTCAATGGCACAATCTTGGTCCAAAATTGGATTCAAATCCAACATATAATTTCAAGAATTTATTCAAGTTGATGATTTCAATTACTTTTGGGTAAAAGTAACAATTTGAGGTGATCATATGTCTCTTCATCAGTACCAATGTTTAAAAATCAAGTAAAATATGAAACAAAAAGCTCAAATCAAATCCAAAGCACATTTATGACCCAAACCAGAACCACTTTCAAGCAGAACTATCAAACCGTAAGGCTACAGGGCTCGGTTCATACTGTCAGGCCAAGTACCTCTTGGTTTCTCTTCTTGTTCTATATAGATTCTTCACCTTTTTTACTACTTTATTTTAGGCGGGCTATCAGGGGAGGAACTTTAAGCTCCGGATTCCATTCCCTAGGCGTGCAGAAAACCGAAAGTGAGTCCAATATGAGTTCTAACATGTGTCGTACCGAGTTCAATTCTTTCATTTTCATATTCCATGTTTTCCATCTTTTGCAGGGATGTCAAAACACTCATAGTTGAAATGCTTCAAGCTGCCAGGTCTCCCGTCAGTTGATCTTAGCAACTAAATGGCATGTTTTAAACTATGCGCATCGCATTAAAACTTAATCCACTTTTACAATTTCGTCATATTCTTATCATGTGAATATGTGATATATGATATAAGAAAAAAGATCTGATTATGTATCCATAGTGAAAGAAGGTGGATTATTTAGAAGGTAAAATAGACAGACATAGGATCATATTGATGATCGCTTTTGTACAATGTAATATCTTCCAATACACTTGTGCTCCCAAAGAAAATAATTAATATGAATAAAAACAACAAATGGTATCAAACTATTGATGATAGATAATTAGGGACTTTTAACTTGATTGTATTATTATTATTATTATTACAAACCAAGTTGTATTTTTGGTTTGCTTTTCTTGTGCTACATGTATGATTTTGTGGGATCAAAAAATACAAGTGTTGACTAGAGTGTTTGTTTCTCATCGACCGCCTCCATTGTCATATGTCGTTGTCCCATAAAATTCGTGACTTTTTCCTTGTTTAGTGGAAGGCGTAACAGGTTAGTATTTTTTTTATTTATTTATTTTACTTTCAAGTAATGAAAGTGTAATCAGAATTAGACGTGCCCAACCAAACCGGTTAATCAAAACCGGTTAGAAAAAAACCGAAACCGAACCGGTTTCTAACCGGTTTTTTTCTAACCGGTTTCGGTTAATCGGAAAACCGCCGACTAGTAACCGGTTACCCATTTTGAACGTTAGAACCGGTTAAAAACCGGTTAATCAAAACCGGTTAGAAAAACCGGTTAAAAAAACCGGTTAATAACCGGTTAATTTTGTTACCGTTAGAAACCAAAAAAATAGCCGTTTATATCCGTTTGTTACCGTTTATGACCGTTTTTTTTAGCCTTTAATCACCATTTTGCCACTATACAACTTGTATAAATAGGTAGTTTGAGTTTTGGTTTAGTCACAACACTTATTCATCCAAAAACACTCAAAAACACTCCAAAAACACTAAATACTCAAAAAATGGCTAGTGGTTCGGGTAATAATAGCGAGTCTACCGGTGTTGGTTCTTCTAATGAACCAACAATTGTGGAATTATTATCAACAAAACGAAAGGCGGATGTTTTTGAAAGCTTTCTTTTGTGTAAGATGTCGGATGGCACGACAAAGGCGCGGTGCAAAAAATGTTTAAAATTTTATTCGGCCGCATCCAACTCATCTTTGAGGTCACATGTCTCAAAACATTGTACCTCTTTATCAACGGTTCCGGAAGAAGGTCAAACGTCGATGGCACGAGATGGGACTATATTTTCGTATTCGGAGGAGCGGGTTCGTGAACAATTT